>WOFM01000502.1:734715-1017215 GCA_011428145.1 Ericerus pela
AGAAAACCTTCTATGTGTCAATATCTCTTACGACAAGGTATTCCACATTTTTAAAATAGACAAGTACCTACTAATATTAGAAGAAGGGGTTAAAAAAATGTAGGTTCAACATACTTCTTCAACGTAGGCCTAATGGAAAATGAAAAAACTTACATGCTTTTTAGGCTAGGTATTGTGATTTTAAAGGCGATTTTTCAAATTAAATTAGGCCTAAATTATTTCTTAAAATATAAGGGGCTAACATATTTCTTAAAATATGTAGGGCTAATGAAAAATGACAAACTTACATTCTGTTTAGGATAAAAATTGTGACTTGGAAGGTGAGATTTCAAATTAAACTTAAGCATAAGATATTAATTTAATTTAGTCCTAATGGAAAATGATGAAATTTTATGCTGTTTAGACTAGGTATTGTGTTTAAAAGGTGATTTTTCAAATTAAATATAAGCCTAAGGTATTAATTCGATTTAGGCCTAATAAAAAATGAATCTTTCTGCTGTTTATCAAGATTAAAGGTGACTTTTCAAGTTAAATGTTGGCTTAACGTATTTATCAAACTTAGACCTAATGGACAATGAACTTTTGCGCCATTCATCCTGATTAAAGGTGACTTTCCGAAATAAAAGTAAGGCTAACATATTTATCAAAATAATGTAGGCCTAATGGATAATGAACTTTGATGCTGTTTATCATGATTAAATGTAATTTTTCAAATTAAAGGTAGGTCTATTATATGTATTTATTAAATACAGGCCCATTGGAAAATGACAAACTTTAATAAGCTGTTCATTATGAGTACCTGGTTCACAAAAAGTTCGGAAGGGGCAAATAGAGGACTTATGACAGAATTAAAAAAAAAAAAAACTTGAATTAAAAATTTTAAAATGAAAAATATGTACCAAAGCGTAGGTTCATTAAAAAATCTATATAATAAAATTCAATCCCAAATTTTGTAAGTTTATCCACAATTTTTTCAACAATCATAACATTTTAATTAAAAAAAAAAAACTGCTTCTCTTTCACATTACGATATCTCAGTTGTTATCTGAGCTATAAAGCTGGGGTTGGTATAATTGGAAAGAGGAGAAAATCTCTCAATTTCCCTACAAAAACTTATAATATTTTAATCATTATTAGTTTTTCAGAAAAGAGCCATTAAAAAACTGAAAATTAATGAGAAATTCGCCGTTTTTTAAATTGTTGTTTATTTCAAAAACTAATGATGGAATAAAAAAATTTCCAGCGGTGACCTCCCTTCTTTTTCAACGACTAATTCATTTCCATTATCAGTTTTCATCTAAGACAAAATGCAAGCTAATAGCGAAAGAAAATACAAAAACAAAATACTTAGCTTTTTCCATTATTTTACAATTTTTTTTTGGTTTATTTCTGAAAAACTGATGATAATAAAAAAATGAATTTAGTTCTGGATTTGAGAAAATTTTCTCTTCTTTCCAAAAGTATTAATTTCAGCTATCTACCTTCAATAGCCTCTGAAGAATCTTGGGGTAAAAGAGGGAAGGTTTTCTTCAAAATTTAAGTATTGAGATTGTTGCGAAAATTGTGGATAATTACACCAAAATTAAGATTACAATGGATAAGAATCTGTGCTACTAGATGAAAACCCCATGAGGGCGTTGGTTTATTTCCCCACAGTTCTTTAAACATTTGGGAGTTTTTTTATCACTTTCTTTTGCTATCTATATAAAACAAAAACATAAAAATGCTAAATTAAGAAGTATTAAACATTTATGATCAGGAGATAACACCATATTGTAAATTTTCACTATGGTACAGCATTTCGAAAATTCTGACTCCCAAGTGAGAGTGATCCAAAACTGGTAATTTACCATATGTCCATAATTATTCTCACTATCACTAAAATCCTGATAAAATAGGCAAAATAGCCATAAACTTATGTGTCCATTGCTGCTCTCCTCATAACCTCCAATATGTCGTGAATTTAGGCACACTACTCTTGGTTAAATGTAACTTTCGTACTATCTGTCGCATAACTGCGAGCAAAGCCGCAAGGTTAAAGCTAATAACACATTAATAAAATTCAGTTCAAAATTCGAATTATAAACTATTAACAGGCATTCAAGATCAAATATCATACATTTTAGATACATAGAATTTATCATTAATCACAAAATTTGACGATAACATGCAGATTGCAAACCTAAAAAAATGATTGAGTTAGCACGTTGGTAATACTCAAAGTAGTTATGTATAAATATCTTCATGTGCTTGAGGAATTATTAATGAGAAACTATGAATTCTCCTGAAATTATTGTGGGTACACATAACTTTCTCAGTCTTCCAATACATTCAATATTTTAATTTTCCTATAGAGAATCTGTAACAATATATTTCTACTTGATAACTCTCATACTTATATAATGTCACACAAAAAAACCATCATCCACCCTGTATAACACATTCCATTAAACTGTGTGGACATAACTTAAGCCCTGCATAGGAATGCAATTGTATCATACTCTCATTCTCTCACACATATCTGACATATGCCATATTTGTTTACAGTCTTTAGAAGCTTGCCAAATTTGCTAACATATCAACATCTTCTAGATGTTTCTTCCAGAATTATCTTAAAAAACTACTTTATACAAACTAAATAATTAGAGTGGGATCATCCATCACCTCATTGGTCAAATATGAAATCATCCCATAATGGAAATCTCACACCAGCTTCATTTGCATATTCATCCACTACCAAATTTGTGGTTAACTTAATTAATCCAATTTTAGTGGTAAATTATTTCTATAGTAACCAGGAAATGTTAAGGAGCTCAGCATATGAGTCTGCAATGTCAAACTATAAATAGTAATTTGTAATGAACAAATATGACTTTGAAGTCATTCAAGTCTATCTACTGTAATTTTGTTGAAGTGTTTCTAGTACATCAGTCATTTTCAGACTAAATACCCATCACAGAACTAGTTTGCAAAAACAATTACAAAATTTCAAATCAATCAAAATTAAATCAATAGATTAATAGATAAAAAGACTGATCTTAAATCTCAATCTTAGATCATTAAATCACTTCAAAAAAAATCTAATTTTTGAATTGAAATCAAATTTTTTAAATAATTTACATCTTTAGATCCTATCGTTTATAATATTATTAAATTATTTATTACTAGCTGTTAAACCCACAGTTGCTTGGGTAGCAGTGCATAAATTTTCAGGATTCCTAATCCGCAAAGGTTATGCAACTATTTTGACATACTTTTTGTTTCATTTTCAAGACCCCTAAATACCTGAAGGTTAGGTAACTGTTTTGACATAATTTTTAATTTTTCCCCACTGCTCCCCTCGTGGAAAGCCGCCGCAACGAAACTCTCTAATAATTAATGAGAGATCAAGGGCTATATATCACCATAATCCTGAGTGCTGGATAGTGGGTGGTTTTGGAGAAAAGTGGGCACACACAGACACTTAGCTTTATATATATATACTGATTGACTGACTGATTGATTAAATTTTGAGACTGCCTGAACTGAAAAGTCAATATTTGAATTATTTTATCATTTATTTTGCATTTTTTTGCACCTCTACCAGTTTTCAAGCCTCTATTGATTTGTTGCCTCACATTGATCAAAAGTTAATTTTCAAAAACACATAAACAATTTTTTTAGTTAATTCACACTAATAAATCATAGAAAAATGATTAGGCAGATGATTAAAAATCATCCAATAAATTTTATGATTCAATTTTAACCATACCATTTCTTCTTTTTCAAACCAATGTTTTTAGACCCACTATTGTCTCAATAAAAGTATTAATCCAACAATTGACCAGAAATTTCAGCTTGGTGCCTTAAAAAGTATATTTGATAATGTATCATTTAATGATTTGTAAATAGTTGCTTCTAACCCCCTTTTTGGGGGCCACTTGTGCCTCAAAAAATGGTCCAATTCAAAAATTAACAAGAAATTCGAGCTCGGCACTTCAAAAAATATATCTAATGATATATCACTCAATAATTTGTGAATTATTGCTTCTAACCACTTTTTAAGGGCTACTTGCGCTTTAAAAAATGGTCCAAGTCAAAAATTAACAAGAAATTCGGGCTCCCCAACTCAAAACATATATTTGACGATATATCACTCAATAATTTGTAATTATTGTTTTCTAATCCCCTTTTTGGGGGCTACTTGTGCCTCAAACAATTGGTCATATCCAAAAATTGAATATATATTCGAGCTTTCCATCTTAATAAACATATTCGATGATACATTCAATCGATAATCACCGATAATTGTCAAAAGAAGTGCATAATTGAATTTGATAATAAATGTTGACGTTACAGAATTTACACCTTTGTGTAACATTAAATGACGTTAAGCCAAGTTACAGAATATCACCATCGTTATGGGTATGGTGTTAGATGTGACGTAGTTTTTGTAATTTTTTTATACACGACAAAAAATTTGTTGTTATGCATTCATAAGGATTTACAGAATCTGCCAGCTAGACCTTTTATAATGCTTTTTAGTATAAATACATACATACTTATATAATTATATTTTACAAACAAAAATTGGGTCAAAATGTGAAATGGTGTCCACAGCTTCCTTTTTTCATGAAACGAATAATTATAATCATGACACCCCTAAACCCTCCCAAAGGTCAATTTTATTAACCCATTTGCAAGCCAAGTGGATAACAAGGTGAAGAATTTTTATTCTCATTTGGGGCCAAACTAATTTCTAATTTACCATAATTAACTATTCGAGAGGAGCAGAGTGTGATTACATTATAAAATCCATTAATCATCGCTAAAAGGAAACCGTGAAATGGAACACCAATATATCACACATTAAAGACGACGTTTACTCGTTTCTTGAGTTAAAACAATCGATTATTTTGAAGAGTGATTGAACTAGGTACTTCAGATTTTTCGGAATGCCTTTCAATGAGAAAATTATCACATCCAGAGTAGAAGAGAAGACAAGAAAGACTGAACATTTGTAGAATACAAAAACGAAATATAGACAATCGAAATTGACTTTTTTTTTTTTTGTATCATTATTCAAATCTAAAAAATATAAACCCGATAAAAAATAAAAATAAATAAATAAACTATTAATCTTCCTAATCGAGCGGGGATGAATAACTATCAAAGACAAAAACTCAGGTTTTTAATTCTCAAAGCGATTGTCCCTTCAAACTGATAATATTTTCTCTCTAAAATATTTTTCACTGTATACAAATAATATCAAAAAATATTTTTTTTGACTCATGCACAAAAAAGAGTTTATTATTAGGGTACATCGATTTTGATTAGCAAAATTCGAGACTTCCAAATCAGGAACATTTAAAATGATTTTCATTTCTTCACCAAGTGTAGAAACAGTGTAGAAATGAGTTTTTTTTCTTGACTGCTCGTTTATTTCTTCACAGTACCATTTACACGTATGCAAGTTGCAAAATTTCACAATGAAAAAGGGCCATTTTACACAGTGATGCTCACACAAACAGCCAAGTTCACTTATGAGTTCTGGATAACTAATCTAAAATTCTATTCATGAATAAAGTTTACTTGTTTAATCGAATAAATAATAACCTCTTTTTAGTGGATTTATTGTAAAAAATATCGTACTCAACTAGTTAGCTACTCGTGATAACCAACTCATTTTGCTAACTAGTTGAGTAAAATACGATTTCATAATTCTGAAGTAGGTATATTATCATTGCTTCAATCATCCAAAGTTTATGTTCAAACAGATGAATGATAACGTGAAAAAAATTATGCGTTGCTATTATATCATACTGTAAACTTACTCCTAACCGCTCTCCTCTTGGTAAAATCAAGGGATCTCTGTACAGGACACATTACATTTAACAGCAAGGCATTTTTTATGCGAACAGCTCTTTTATCCTGAACTACAAAACTGATTTTGATGAGAAAAGTGTATTAGTGAGGGTTTGAATTTTGAAATGGAGCTTCTACATATACGGCTCAAGAGAGGGAAATATTCCAATTTTAATTTATTTCGGATGATATGGGCTACATGGATTGATGAAATACTGCTTGAAGTAAGTACCAAGTTCGAATTTTGTGTTCATTTTTGCACCAGATCTATTCTAGCAGGAGAGGAATGGACAATTACGGGGTGTTCACACTTGGCTAGTTTTCAAGCTAGTAATCAACTACATTAGTAGTTCCTAATAAACTAGCGCTGTTGGAACGGATATGAGATAGTTACTAACTCACTATCTAGCTATTAAGAAAATGAGATAGTAGAGATCAAATTTTTGAACTTTTTAGGTTAATAGCTCTCAGTTTTTTGTGAAAACAGAGATGAAAGAGGCATTAATTAAGTGAACAGTGAACTGTTAGTGTATATATATTAAAATATGATAATTTAATAAGAAAGAAAGGGATTCAAGAAAAATGGAAAATAATTTAGTATCTGACTTTTTACCATTTCACCAATGTCTATAGTTAAAATTTACTGTCAGAGCAGCATGAAAATTGAGTCTAGTGTCATCTGATTCTGATATAAAGTAGAAATAAATAAAGATAACAGATTCATAGATTTATCACGCATTCTCTCTCGTGAGTTGAATTTAACATGGTCCAAAACTTCTTTAGATTTACCAGAGGTTGTTTAAATGTTTAATTGAATTTATTTAGGGATGGAGGAGGCTCTTCAAAAATATTTTTAAAGCCTGAAAAATTGAATAGTTGCATGTATAGGCGTAGGCGCACCATAATTATGAAATTCTAAATCAGAAGAGGAGTACAAGAAAGGGTATTATGGGTTCACCAAAAAATTTTTTCAATTTTTGATGAAAATTTTTCAAGTATCTAGGTTTTTTATGAAAATTTACTAATTAAAATTCATCTCAAGAAACAACTTAGGGGTAGGTGTGGTACATTTAGTCATAAACTTTGTACAAATGTTGATTTGGTTCTATTTTAAAATTTTACCTATATTTCTTTGCCACAGGATTTTCAGTTTATACTCTAGAATAACCTACCCATTTAAACAGAGTTCTCCAATAATTTTTTTTTATTAATAAATTTGGAGTAAAGGACATGAAACTCAACCGGAGAGGACACAGAGACCAGTACTTCAAACTGGAACATATGGTAAGCCTATGCATGTATAGTTGGAAAATAATGGAATTTGATGACTGTTTTAAAGGAAACTTTAAAATTTTACTGCAGCTGGAAATTATGGAATAGGAAAAATTGGCAATTTTATACTAAATGATGCCAATTGATGACCTTCTTTTTTTTTGTGATTATTGAAAATTTTCAAAATTTTAGCAGGCAATTTTCATTTGTCTCCCCTCCCCTAAAAAAAATTTCAACTATGTTCCTGAAATTATTTTGCCTTGGGTTTTTGAGAAACCTTTTATCAGTAATTTGAAAAATCAAAGATCGAACAAGATATAGATCTCTATTATTTAGCTCTATTTTTTTTGGTAAATTTTATGTCAGTTTAAAGTTTCTAACCCCAATTTAATAGTTATTCGTTTTCAGAACCAGCAATGGCTATACACTTAAGCAGAAGAAGACCCTTACAGAATGACTTTATGCATTAAAAATGGTCTGAAAATGACTCAAGTAATTTACTTTTGATGCTCCAAGTGTTCAAATTATTTTATTTGTACCATTACCTATAGAATTTTTGAATGTTATTCAATCATACTTGTTTGGCAGTTTGTATAATAGTAATATTTCCAAATGATAAAATCTGTTACATGTTCCTAAAATCATTAAATGAAGCCGTTGAAAGTTATGGTTATCAATATCAATTTGTTTATTAAGAGATGCTATTACAACTCAAATACTTAGTGGACTGATAACCATTTTGGAGATCAGTCCTGCATCTCAGTCAAAATTATATATTTTAACTGAGCATTATTTACTTTCATATCTACACATAATAGATTCATCGTTTTCCTGGGAAATTAGATTAGAATGGAAATTTTACAAAAAGATTTCTAAAAAAACTTCATGCGAACATGTTTACTACTAAACTAGCCAAACCTCTATTGACACAATATGTCTATAAGCAGCAACTACAAAACTGGCCTAGTAGCTGGTGAGCGGCGTTTTACAACTAATTTTCCCATTTTAATGATGATTCTAGTGATAGTGTGAATGATTGTGGACATATTGGATCAATAGACATAATTAAGCAACAGCTTTTGTATCATAATAGGGAATTATGTTACATTTACTAACATTTAAGAGGCGTAGGCTTTACTAATCACCGACAATTTTTTCCAGGTTTTTTCCCCTTTATTGTTTATATTTGTACATATGATGTGATCCAATGGATAAAAATGAAGTCTTAAGAAAAGTTTAGTCCTCAATTACTTTTAAGAATTTAATTTTCTCACCATAAATGTTTCATACTCTTAATTCAGCTTTTGTTTTTGATGTTTCACATAAATGCTAAGTGAAAAAAAATTCCAAACATTTTCTGGAGTTGTGGGGAATCGAATCCATACACCTTCATGAGACCGTAGTCATCTAGTCCTTATCATACTTGGTGGTAGCATATTACAATAAAATATTTTAAATATTTGTTTCAAATTTCGTACAAATTGCTCCAAAATTCGCATTATACAACCAGTATAAAAATAAAAATAGCAGTACCGGAAGTACCGTTCGGCCGATCCACTCCAAAATTTGTAGCGTACTAAATTAAATTATAAGAAGTATTTATTCGAATTTTCGTGGCTATTGGTGCAAAATTGAACCTTTTGTGGTAAAAATAAAAACAAAAATGATGGTGCAAAAGGTACTATCCGGCCAATCCGCATCAAAATCAATAACTCTTGTCCTTGGCTTAGTAAAGATGTTCGTACCAAATTTTGTGATTATCGGACAGAAATTACAACCCGTACCGGAGGAACAAGAAATTGACTTATACATATGAATCTGAGTTATTGATGTTGAAATTTTCCCGAGGTTATGAAAAGAAAAACGTACCCACCTCCAACCCTGGGGGTTAATATCGTACCAAGCGTAATAAGTAGATTTTCTAAAGAAAACGTACTTGAAAAATCTACTTAAAAATAGTGTTACCGGAAGTACCATCTGGGAGATCCGTACCAAAATTCATAGCAAGTTATAAAAGATCATAGTGAATATTTTTTCAAAATTTCATAGCCCAAATTAGGAATTTTATAGCCTAAATAAAAATGAAAATAGCGATACTGGGAGTACTGTTAACATTAGTTTGCCGCAAATGAATTCTTATTTTGTTTCCAAATGATAACATTATTTTGCCGCAAATGAAAACTGTTTTTTATCGCAAGATTTACTGGATTTACGCAGATGAAATTCACCATTATAGTTACGGCAATTTTAATAAACAAAATGTTGAAAAAGAATGAAAAAATGGTTTTTTTTTAGACTAAGAAAATTGTTAAAAAACGGTGCTTTTGAAGATGCGCAAGTGGCCTTGAGACGAGAGGAAAGGGTTAAAAAACGCCTCTTGCTACCAGCCGTGCCCACCAAAAGAAACCAGAGGATCCTCACAAAAATATGTAATAGCTTCATCTGTTTTACAATAGGAATTGTGACGTTAATGACGTCACACTCTGTTGCCTGATCTGTTACGAAAAATAGCGGCATGGCGTATTTTAGCTAACTTCAACAATTTATTTCACAGCCGTTATCAACCACAGCTCTGCAGCGGCTGAGGAATCGTGATAAGAAAGAAGTATTTTTATCAAAATTAAAATATTGCAATGTTGTAAAAATAGTGGACAAATATACAAAATTGAGATTGAATTTTATTATATAGACTGATTAAACTACTTGAGAATTTTTCAAAACTTTGTATATTACATAGTCCATACAATTCTGGAGCGTTATATATTTAAAATTTAATAATTTTAAAATTTGTTTGCATGAGGCTATCAGTACATTTAAGATAGTATGAAGGCCTACACAATCGGGATAAGGAGTGAGCTTAATTCAGATGATATTTTTTGATCGCAGTTTCGTTGGGAACAAAAAAAAAAACCTACAAAATATTAGATGCGTTTATTAATAAAGTTTATTACCTCGATATCTGATCGACAAAGGCGATGATGTACCAGAAAATCGTTCTTGAGGGTATCGTGATGGCGAAAGTATATTACCATTTCGAAATGAACCGACGCCGTTGAATGCGGACTTATTGTTATTATTATTATTATTATTATTATTATTAATTGCAGGGTTAATAAATCGCTTTTCGTTGGTATCTGAAACAGAATTTCGATGATTGTGATTATAATAAAAGGCTAATAATGTTATGCCTCAATGTTCTGATGAAGTAAGTAATATATTCTGAAATTGAAAAGGATACGAAATTTTTTTTGAAAAAAGATACAAAACATTCATCAAATTTTCTGCCACAAATATCGTAGAAAAAATGGAAAAAAGGAAGTGAAGCCAAGAGCGAGTTCACAGAAGTAATGTTATTAGAAACTTCTTAATATCATCTCACAATTTAACAATATTTTGTCATATTCAAGATATGGAAAGGATTTTGTGATAAGAAACGTTAAACTAGTTTCGATCTACGACTAGTAGGTATATAATTAATTTACAGCTTACAATGGTGGTAAATGTGGTGTCAATGCGAAAAATGACTTAAACGAAGAACACACTATAAGTATTGATATTATGTTACAGTCAAACTGAGGAATAATTCACTGAAAAAATACAATAAAAAGAATACTAAATGACAAACTGAAATCTCAATGCTTCAATGACGTTACTAGAAAAAAATATGAATAACATAGTTTCACGGTTTTCTCACTGGTGTGGTTCACAAAGAAACGATGAAAGTTGATTCATTTAATATTATTTTTGAGAATAAATACATATGTGATTTGACAGTAAAAAATGAATAAAATATTCTAGATCACTTATAAACTGGATATTTAACTGTTAGATTTCTCATTAAATTAGTCAGTAATAATCCACTTCTGACATCAACTTACTTGATAAAAAAAATATATCGCTATTAAACTGATACGGTGCTCCTCTTAATGTTGACTGCAATGAGGGTGTTCCAACTGAACTATCACAATTATTAATATCTATATCCGTTAGAACTGAAATAAGTAAAAAATAAAAAAATTAATATCGCATCGAGGTGATTCATACGAAAATTAAAAATTAAAAATTCAACAACATACAGAACGGTATCTAGACAAATTTGAGAGCACTGAATTTTAAATTTTAGGGTCAACCATAGTAATAAAAAAAAATCAAAACTTTCAATACATGAGCGTTTATTTTCCTATCGGTGAAATCACCCAATCAAAACCGTTGAAAAACGTAAATTCGTCTAATTAATTCAACGTTTTACGAGAAAAAAAGAAAAAATTACAGTAAACTGCACGCTGAGCTAAAACGGAATCATTTTCAGCAAATTAAATAATATAAAACGCGCAACGAAACGAAAAACTGCAGGTTTCCTTTTGGATTTAATTAATCGTTATTGTTCGGTTAGTTCTCGAAAAACGGGCAAATTTTTCTTAGTTCACAAAAACTGCAGGAACCCATAAACAACAAAATTTAAAATTAACAAAATGACTCATGAAATAGCTTTGTCAAAAAAGCCAACAAATATAACGGCCCTTTTAGGGGAGGAAATTTTTAAATATTCTTCAAAAAGCCGAACCATAAAACGTTTCTACAACTTGTAAGAATTCATTCAACATGAAGGAAGAAGATGAGTAGATAGGTACTTTTTGTAACCTATACTAATTATGGAAATAGCTGCGAGGAAGTTATATGACCATGATATCTAAAACATCGTTTTAAATTGTGTTTCTGAAATTTAATTTTTCGAAATTTCAAGCGTATGAGGGTGAATATTAACTCGACAATTAGGTGAAAATTTACCTTTATCTCCGCAGTTTCCTTCAAATTTCGACCTCTAAAATCACTGAAGGCCTAAAGAAATAGCAAATGAATACGTAAGTCTGAATGGTTACGCGATTGAAATAATTAGGGATTTCCATTATTAACAGGTGGCGTGGTGTAAGAAAGAATCAGCTTTGAGTAAAGATTAGCTCATATTAGTAGGCCTAAGGCTAATTCATATTGATAACTATTGATTGTCTACTGGGTTTCTACTTGACAAATGAAAATTAAGAACGAATTTTGAATTTTTTGAACATCAAAAGAACTTGACTATTGGGTATTCAATACAATTTAAGTACCCAAGTGAAAATATCAGTTTAGTTTCAAAGAATTTTAAAGTAATTTAGGAGTCACTCGCATAATTTTCGCAGTTGAAATAAAATAATGAGCAAAGTATCAGCTACATTAAAAAAGTGAATATAACTATTCTTTCTTAGAGGAAATCATATCATTAATTAATTACGATATTGACAAGAAAAATTAAGCACCTAATAAACCATTACTTTTGAATAAATTTAGAATGAAATCTAATATTCAAAAAATATTGGTTCATAATATTTTCAGCTGGATTGATAAAAGAAGGAAAAAAATTACATTTTACTTTACTACTAACACGTCGCTATTACGTCTTAACTGATACCGAGATTTGTTTTTTAAATGACGTATTTTTTGAGATGGCTGTCACTTAACCAGTCCACAGTCCGAAACGGTTTAATAACTGGCCAATTTCACAAGACGACATTTTTCCAAAAAGTGACGGTTAAAGCATAGCATTAGTTGAATACTTAAACACGAAAACTGACTAGAACAGGTACGCCTAAGGCTGTTTCCGTTATAGGTAAGTACTTAAGGTACATTCGTAACTGTACCCCAGGAGTTATCAACCATTTTTTCGGACGCACCACTTTTCTTCGTAAAGAAACTTAGCGTACCACCCAATATTTTTCGGGCCTATTTTTCTCTTTCTATATTCATAAGAATGAGGAATATTCGAAACAAATGGTCAATTTTAACATTATTAAACGTTTAAAAAGAATTAAATAGGTACACAAAAATTTTTCACTCACACAGACTTCGCGTACCACCTAACTATATTCTCGTACCACAAGTGAGAACCTCTGTTCTGGACAATTCGATATTGATTGTCATCCATAGCAAATTTCTTAGGTAAATTAATGCTTTGAAATATGAAAAGAGCAACTGACAGTAGTATTTATCCATATTTTTTCACATACAAGGTTCTTTATTCACAAATACTTACGAGACAGTCTTTGTTGGTATGAAACTGGTGTTCTCTTCCTCCAGATTGGCTCGTCTCTGAAACGTTGATCAGACTGTTGGAGATCAGGAACGGAGTCGGACAAACTTGATTGATCGAGTGCGACTGATGTAAAGAAAAACAAAAAAACAAAAACAACATAAGTAAACTTGTATTAAGTCGAAAATCATGAGAACGAGTTTTTTGGCTGTAGTTTTTCGGTCAGGATCAGAGTCAGAACTTTTGAGAAAAGGAGAGGTAACTTTTCAAAATCAATACTAATTTCAGAAAAAAGAGTAATTTTCGTTACATTTTGTTCAGAATTATTCTTGCATTCTGATTCCAGGGTAACCTATAATTGATCCCTCCCGTTTCAAAAATAAATATATGACCAATTCAGTGTTATAAATGATTTAAAAAAAAAATCAAAATTATACGATTTGAACAGCAATAGGGAAAATAATTCAAGTTGGTTAATTGGATTAGTTTAGAAATTATAGTAATAAATTTTACTAGTGACTAAAAATGAATAAAAATGGCAAAAAATCAAAAAAAACAATAACTTTTACAGGTTATATGAATAATTAGCAATGGGAATTTTTCCGGAGTGATTTTTCGAACATAATGAAGAGCGTTTGTATCAAAATTAATAATTAGGGCACAGATCAAGCACTCTACGCTTTTTATCTTAATTATGGAGAACAAAATTACCCACAACAGACGAACCACACAATTAATCTAAGTTTCAATGTCTATGATTCGTGAATGAATAATGAGGAGCAAGTAGGTATGTTAAATTTCATAATCATAACTATACGCCTATTAACGTAACAACAATGCCCTTCTTTACAAGAGCCAAGAAAAAAATATCTTCAAGTTGAGAATTTGAATAATACGGGTCAATATTCTTCATTAGATGAAAAATAAGCCATCTGCGTTCTTAACGCAAATCTTGCATGAAGTCAATTATTGTATTAAGGGGTAACTCGATAAATGCATTGACTTCAAACGGAAAATTATCGCAATATTGTACATGATTTACCGAGAGGCCACTTTACCTATCTAACGCCAATAATATATTTATTTGAAAATTTGAAAAAATTATAAATATATATTTTTTAAATATAAAAATATCGGGTACCCACTTAATTTTATTCATTTTGTACTTTTATTTCTGTCTATATATATCTCTCTATAAACAAGCAAAAATCATTCACTGCGCAGAATTTCCAAGAAAATAGCCGTTGTTTCTGTCATTTATTTGTTTTTTCCATTATTAAAGTTTCTACTCATGAAATAAAATATATCTTCCGCGCCTCAACCACGGCAAGTATTTTTTCCAAAAGTGTCAAATTTTGTATTAACTGTCATTCAAAAATTAGTAGACAGATTTTTCTCAAATTCAACACCAAACCAATCCTCAATAATCTCTAACTAGCATGAAAATTTCAGGCCAGAATTTTTCAATTCACGTGGATTAGAGGTATGACAACATACAGTGTAAACTTTAAAAACGTTTCCTTTTAAAAATACTGAAGAATTTCAAAAATTTTAATACGAATGTGTAGCTCATAAAAGCTTCTAATACGAAAATCAAAAGCTCCACAGACTCCTTAAAAATAAAAAACTGAGTAAAAAGCATACATATGTATAATACGTATACCTATCCATATATATTGTGTATAGAAGAATTTAGGTGACCTATACATTCGTGATCTACAACTCGGGATCTGCGTTTTTCCACAGGTATCGCCCCTAACTGTCTTAGGCCCCGTTGTTGCACTGAATGCTATAGTTGAAAAATACACTAAGAGATACCAATGCGCAGTTGTGCACAAACGTTCATGGTACAGCCGAACGATTGAGTTCAATTTCACCGACATCTTTCCCGAAATACCGATACAGAGGTATGAAAAACGGTAGCCTATCTAATTCTTGAAGTAAATTCTGACGGACGAGCATTCGAACGCAACGAGTAATTTCTAATTACGTGGAAGTGCATCATCAGTCGATTACCCGCGGTTAGAAATTAGTACAGATTCGATGATTTGGGTGAGGAGGTTTAATTAAAAACCAAACACAGTGTATGGCGATTTAAATTTGCCTCGAATGCGAAATGGTCGAAAATTGGATAAATTTCTAATTTCAGTTTTCGTCTACGTGAAATAATTATCGCGCGTTGATTGCCGAGTGCTGCATTTCCGGTACGGAGAGCTGGGCATGCATCGCTAATTGCGCTCGCCGATCAAATATTGTGAATTTATGAGAAACCGTTCTAACTGGTTCTGATCGAAAAAATTTATATTAAAAGCAACCGTCATCACTGATTGTGTTAACTTACCTGGATTGGTTCGGGACAACAGCCAATTATCGATATTATTACTATTATTAAATTTACAATTATTAGACGAATCTTTAGTCGACCAAAGGTTGGTATTGTTGCCGAACTTATGCAAAGCTCTACGTCTTTCTTTGCTGGTCATTGCGCATTCCTGTAACGGCAAAAAATAACGGAAAATTTAATAACAAGTAAATATTTCATTTAGAAAATTAATTCAAGAGTTCAGTAGGAATATCATCGCCGCCTAGATAATTGTGCTACGCCTAAATACCGTACCACTTAAACTACTGAAGAAACAGTAGGTAAGTACGTGAAATACGAGTAAAAAAATTAATAAGTCGATTTCCAGGAAAGTATAATAAAATTGTTGTAGATAAGAACTACTTTTGCTCTATTTGAACGTGTATCAACAGTGCCATGAAGAGTTTTTTTTTTTTTTTTTGAGAGATGAAGACTACGAAGCCCAATTTCTTTCCATCGAAAACAAAAATACTGTTCAATCGTATATATGGTACAACTATACTGTATAGAAGATAGAACCCGAATAAATGGATGAAAAAAAAGAATATATATCTGCAAAAAATTCGATCACTGAAGTACCAGTTTAAGGTACAGAAAAACTTCAAATAGGTTAAATTAAACTAAGAACATTATTTGAATCAAATTTCAAAACCCATACCAAAGTTATTTTTCAACAGTACCAAGATATACATTGGTAAGTTTTTCATTGAAAACAATCTACGAAGGAGTATAGCTCCATTTAACCTTTACCACACGAGCAATGCGGTCATAAATTTCCCACAGTGAGAAATTTTAAAGCGGAAAAAAAATTTTATTAGGGAAAAAAGAAAAGGAGAAAAAACCTCCCTCCAGCACATAATCACTGGTTGTGATAGAATGAGGGGTACAAATTTTTTATTCCCTACGGGGCAGAAATATATTAAGCTCTTTGAAGAAGCGGGGTCGAATTTTTTCTTTTTGTAATGCAACATAGAAAATAATATGAAATAATTAAACCTTGAAGGCGCAAATAAAAATGAAAAAACAAAAAATTAAGTATTTCGGAGTTTCAAGGAAATTTTTTCCAAAAATCCTGGATTTCGTGACCGAGTTGATAATCATCTCATAAATCATCTCTTCTTCAATTTTTCAAAGCACCGACGTTCTACTTACAACAAACTATAGCTGATTATCTAAACTAAATCAGCCAACACACAACCTACTTCGAGAAAATAATTAATAACATGTGACAACTATCGTTAGCATGATAACAATACTGGTTTCACCCAACTACTTGATTTAAAATATGGAACCGGACATGACTCTCAGAATTACTTGAAATTAATGGGAGAGATAGTCTAAGGCCTGTGAATGAAGGTTCTAAAATTAAAAAAAAAAAAATTAAATAGAAAGGAAGATATAAGATGTCAAAGTTGTGCTGCACCAAAAACGGTACCTTGATGCCCACCCTGTGGTTGTGATGTCATAAAATTGACGTTTTTGTATTTTGCATTATCTGAGGTTGCTGGTTTCAATACCTCTCATTAATATTGCATTTTTAAGTAGGGTTTTGATGAAAATTTACTGAACAAAATTTACTTTAAAAAATGACTTTGAAGCAAGGGTAGACGCACATTTCATTTCAGGATCCAAGAAAACTTTTGGCACAGAAAGCTCAAAGTCTAAATTATCACCTAAGAAAATAAGATTCAATAAGTTTGGGTTTCTATCTGTATTTATTTTTTGTACTTCCCACTCTGGTAGAAGGTTGAAAATTGGTATGATGGTGTTTGAGTATCACATCTAATTTTTTTTTTTTTTTGAAATACCAAAAATAAAAAAGGGGCAGCAGATATGGGCCAAAAATTCATTTTCTTGCAACTTTCAACATATATATACATGAAATTATCCAACTCAACATAAAGGTGGTATAATATTGTTTATTTATGCCTTAAAAAAATATTTTTTGAGGTATTGAGTTCAAATTGGACCTTAAATTTTTTAATTTGATCAATACTTTGACCCAAAGGGACTCAAAAAAGGGCACAATTTTATTTTTTTACATTTTAGTATGTAATACATCATTTGTAATGTTTCTTGAGGTGCTGAGTTCAAATTTATCTATAATTTTTTAATTTGATCAATTTTTTGACCCCAAGAGACTTATAAAAGGGCCCAATTTTGTTTTTTTCATATTATCATGTAATACATCATTTGTAATGTTTCTTGAGGCACCAAGTTCAAATTTGACATTATTTTATTCATTTGACTCATTTTTGACCCCAAAGGCTCCAAATGAGGGGAAATTTTGACTTTTCATATTTTGTAGCGTAATACATCATTGGTAATACTTTTTTAGCTGCTAATTTTGAATTTGACATAATTTCTTAATTTTACCCATTATGTGATCCCACAGGGGCTCTGAAAGGGGATAATTTTGAATTTCCCTATTATATTGTGTGATACATTGTTGATGATTTTTTTAGACTTGAAGTTTTATTTTGACATGTATTTCTTTATTCAACTCCTTATAATTTGATCCAAAGTGGTTTAGACATAACTAAGTAGCTAATTTTAACTTTTCACATTTTATTGTGTGATATATTGTTTATAATGTTTTACAAGTTTCTGAGTACAAATACAAAAATCTTATTTTTCTTACAAGTATGCTGGGCAAGTAGTTTTACTGAATTTTGTTGTTTTTTGTTGGTCTCAAAAAACATGGGCATCCAATACCTAATAAATCACTCAATAATAAGTGAAGATATAATTGCAATCCCTTTTTTGGGGCCACAGGAAGGAAAAAAGTGGTTCAATCTAAAAATGTATTTTAAATATAACCTCAGTGCTTCAAAAAACATTATTTATGGTGTATCACTCAATAATATCTAAGAATTTTATTTGAACCCCCTGTTTAGGGTCACAGGGTGGTCAATGAGGTGTTTGATTTAAAAATAGATTGCAAATCTACACTCAGCGCCTCAAAAAATATTATTAATGATGTATCACTCAATAATATCTAAGCATAATATTCCAACCACTTGTTTGGGGTGACAGGGGACTTAATAATGGGTTTGATCGAAAAATGGATTGCAAATCTAAACTCAGCACCTCAAAAAATATTATTAATGATATATCACTCAATAATATCTAAGGATATTATCTCAACCCCTTTTTTGGGGTCACAGGGGGCCAAGGAGGGCTTCAATCTAAAAATGGATTATAAATGTAAACGCAGAGTTTCAAAAAACAATATTATCGATGTATCACTCAATAACATCCAAGAATATTATCTTAATTCCATTTCTTGGGCTACAGGGGGCTAAATAAAGGGTTAAATCTAAAAATGGGTTGCAAATGTGAACTCAGCCCTCAAAGTAAATAACTCCACAAACACCACCAACAATTTTTTCCAAAGCTGTACTCTAATATAAAAACAAATAAGGAATAATTGGTTTTTGATTTTCTTAGTTTGTATTGTTTTTCAATGTTTTGAAATTGTCTATAAATAAGGGGGTGGGGGTGCAAGTGTATATCCTTCCATCCCCCCCTCACAGTCACCATGAACTTTCTAAATTAATGAGCTTAACTAAACCAATGTAGAAACACAGGAGAGTGAGGAATGAATGAATGAGAAACCTGTGAAAGCTGTGAAAAGTTTGCTGATGTGTCACTTCTATGATATCACACACACTGCTCAAAAAATATCACAACGTTTTTGACAACTCAACTTTACCATTCATTTTCTCTCATTTTATCCATCCAATTTTAATGCGGTTTTCAATATTTTTTATTTTTTTTAAAGAATTTTAAAATATGTTTACTGAAAATCATGTCCGTTACCCTATTGTGTTTATTAAAAAATGTTCCATATTTACCTGCGTCGTTATCACTATGAAAAGGCAGACCAAATTTTTTATGACCAATTATTAAAAGTCAAGAAAAAAAAAGAAAGAGAAAATAAGATAATCGGGATTTTTAAGATGATCTTAAGACAACTAATTCACTTAATAACATTTCTTATTACAAACTGCATGTTTTCGTTAACAATGACAGATTTGATAGCAGGTAGCCTACAGCATAAATACTGAAAAAAATTATAGTAGGTACTTTAATGACGAGAAAATATGGTCACGTCAGATAAATAATCTTTCCATAATTCCTTATTAGGTGATGAATATTAGCACAATATTTTTATAAATACAGAGAATGCTTCGTTTTCTGCTAAATTATAAATTTCACGCACGTTCGACGACGTTATTTTTTCTACATTGAAAATCAAAACACCCAAATTTTGATTAGAGGTTGACTCTGTAATATCAGAGGAAGAGATTATTCGAATGAAAATTTAAATCAAATCGATCATGTTCACTCGTTGAATAATATAAAAGCGATGAAAATTTAATTGGATTACAAATTAGGTACCAATAGATATAATTATACGTATAATGCAATTACTTAATTACAGGAAAAAATAATACAATAGTGGAAACAGTAGTCATGCAAAAGTTACAACCCCCGGCGAAAAGTGTGACAAATCTTCTGTACTTTCAGGAAGTAGGCTAATTTTTTTGTATATAGATAATAACAAGCGGCGCCTTCCATCGTCCGTCTTCATCACCTCACTGACAGATGTATCTTCTAAAAAAGAATACCGGATCAAATTTAAAAGAATTCGAATTTCAAAAATTAATAGATCGTTAAGATGAGTCTGTTACGAACAACTCATACGATGAGTTTATAACTGCTGGTCTTTTTAAAATGTACAGATAAGAGAAGCGTACAGTAATTCCATAGCAAATAAGGTTGTTATGAGGTTTGGGAAAAACTAAGGGCAGGGCCTCAGGAGAAAATCTCTTTGGGGCTCATTTCAAATAAATAACTTCAAGAATCGATTCATTTGGGTACGTAGACTGTCAAATGTTACTAGTACAAAGTGAATTCGTTCAAAATTATAAAAATACTAACAACGTAGATCGGCTAGCTTGTTCAGAAAACTCGGGGTACTAAAGTGAACTAGATACATATACAGACAAAAAATTAAATTTTTCGATGATACAGTTACATTTTAACATCCTCAAGAAATACCATGAGTGTCACAAAATTTCACAGTGTAATGTAAGATGTTAAAAATGAGTTTTTCGCATTTCTCTTTCCCTGGGCGAAATGAAGATTTCGACTTGAGATGGGCGCAGATGTTTTACAACTAACCATGAATATATAATTCTGCGAACTAGCACTGAATGAAGCAATCTTTTGGAACGGATACACGAAATATCGCATTTCCGGAAAAATAACTTTTTCATACGGCATAGATAATTCACACGAATGGAAACGCATTTAGAGAAAAAATAATGAGAAAAACGACGATAAAATGTGTTTTTTATGAGAGCGTTGTGTTTTTGGTTGTTCAGAAATCTTTGATGAAAAATACCTTTCAATTCACGCACAAAAATTTTTTTTAGCACTTTTTTCATTTTTAAAAAAAAATACATAATCTGGCTAATCCACTCTAAAAGATACATTTTTTTTTTTTTCCAATAAAAAACTTCTCATAGTTTAAATTTACCCACACAAAAAAAAAAAAAAAAACCACGTAAAATGTAAAAAGTAACTTATAATGATCTTTTTTTCGTTACTTTGTTAGGCAAAAAATAATTTTTCCGCTTCTTTTTCGGAGCACTTTTAACGAATAAAGCAGCTAATTTTAAGGCTGTCCATGTTAGTAGGACAGTAATGATACTCGTTGATTTGTACAGACAAAAAGCACGTTTTTCCACTTTCAAAAAGCACTAGGTAAGGCAAATAAGCACTTCAGTAGGCACTAAATGAAAAAAGGAGTTTCGCTAAAATAATGGCACGTAATTAAACGCTGAATGTATACTCTCCAGTCAGTGACAGGAAAAAAAAAATCAAGTGGAATGGTTGTTTCCAATTTCCACAGAAAAACAAAACATCAATTAAGAGAATAAAAAATTTAATTAAAAATATGGAACACAGTTGTATTAAAATCAGCTGGTTCATTGCGATGGGCAACCATCTGCAATAAACTTGAGGTTCTGAACCTACATCGTGTAGCTCTAGTCTATGCATATGAAACTGTCATTGATTGCGAAATGAAAATTTGAAACGAAAAATATCAATTTCAACAGCAGAACTACATGGAGAATATTAAGAATCGAGTAAAACAGGACCAGACAATGAAAAAACATTGAAGAGTGTTTCAGCATTTACTATTCAACTTCTGAGATGAAAAAAAAACACAAATTTTTAGAAAAGATCTTCAATGATAAACGTAAAAGAAAACACAAACGAAGTATTGTTTCCGACTATAAGAAAAGAGCATGCGTATAAGCAATGAATAAATGAAATTATATTACATAATAAATATTTTTTCACTCCATTTTTACAGTTCATATTTTTGATCTTCATCTTTTATAAGTCCAAATATTAGCATAATATGTTCTCCAACATTTATGCGAGAAGTAAAGGAGAAATATACTAATCAATGGAGAATTGAAATCGACATTTTAGGAAATTCGTACTTCAATAAAAATTCAATGTTCATAGCAATTCTTATGAAATTAATTTTTTTCAACATGAGTACGAACTAATGTTCGACTCTTCTTTTCAACCAATCAGACGTCTTTCTTAATTGCGCATGCGCATATATTGCAAAAAATAGCGTTTGCAACTCAAGGGCAAGATGAGCGACCTTGACTCATACAATTTACAATAGAGATGTGCGTTTTAGTTCATTTGGTGGATTTAATTCAACAGGTCTCGGTCTTTTGAATGAACTAGTTCAAAATGAACGAAATGAGCTGCATGAATCAAACCTTTGAGTATGTATTATTTCATATGGAGAGCAATTTGTATACATTTTCTATAAGTAGTTACTTTCAGACATAGAAAGCGCTTTCATTCCCCAAAAACGCTAACTATTTTGTTTTATTTTTTGTTTATTGATAAGAAATTTCACGCATCCTGTGATTAACAACAATGCTGTGATGTATAAGAGTGAACCAGCTTGTATGTCTATACAATATAACTTTGATTTGATAATATCTTTTAGTTCAAAGTGAACTAGTTCATTCTCATCTTTCAGTCTCGTTCATTTAGGTCTTTCAAAAGATTAGTTCAAATGAACTAGTTCTCGGTCAACCGACACATCTCTATTTACAACACTCGCCTGTTGTTTGTGTTGAAAATCGTAATTCGTCAAGGATCACTCACTTTGTGCTCTCAGAGATTAACAACTTTTTCTCTCTCTTTAGTAATCTCATCACCTCTTAATTTCTCTTACGCTTCACTGGATCCTTAAAGTTTACCAACACACCTTACAATTGCTTACTAAAGTGATTTAATATAACCTATTAATTCTGTTTTTTGTTCTAAAACATTCTCCTTGCCGCGATGCAAACTCACACCATAGACCAACCCATATGATGAAAGACTGTAATTCTACCAACTCGGAAACAAGAACCAGTTACGAAAGTGATGAAAATTTACTTCTACTTGTTTGCACCAATCAATTTTTTTTTTCAATTTTATTGATAACCTGCTAACATGTCACTTACTACTGAGAATTTTCTTTAGATGCTGTGTGGGGAAAGGAGAGGTTTTGGATTTTATTTTTCTACATTTCTTTGTAATTTTTGATCATTTTCTCTTATCTCTCCTTTTTTATAATTTTTTACTTTCTTTTCTTCAATTCTATGACTTTTTCACTAATTTTTCCTATTTCATTCCCCCAGGTTGCAAAAAGTCTTAAACGCAACTTGATCGGAGTGAGTAATTAACTTGTGCGATTGCTGCACTCACCTGCGGCTCTTATGCTGGCAAACACTGCACTCGTTGGGAATTGTTCACTTTCCTCCCATCTTGCGTGATATACTATTACACTACTCTATTCAAAAATAGGAAACTTTTCAGTAAAATACTGAGTAACATGCGAGATAAGATTTCTGATTTTTCTCGCAAACATGCTCTAAGAAAAATTCTGTTTTAAACATTATCCAACAATACATAAGCTCTTCCAACTTCTCCCTTTATTCAATATCTTGACAATAAGAAATTTTGTTTTTAATCGGTGATCAAAAAATTTCCTTTGACACATTCATTATACAACAGAAACTTCCGGAGTTTTAAAAGAAAAAGGGAGTTATGTTTTAATCCATACACATAATAGGTACACAGCAATATTGTCCAGTAAAATCAGAAAATAATTGGAGAAAAAATTGAATAAGCTGAAATTTAAACAGCATACTGGAAGTTCCAAGGCGACCAGTGCGAGCGTCGTCCTCTAAAGGTTAAAATGTTGACACAAAGCAGTTTTTCACGTTTATCTCACCTAATTTTCATCTGAGCAAAAAATTCTTCAAACAAAATTCAAATACAATTACAGAATCTAAAAAAAGTATTCTTAACTTTCTTTTTGTTAGTCGAATAGTTTCTGCATAAATCATCGTTGAAAATCCATATTCAATTCTAGACCTATTTAATATAATAATCCCATGTGGTGTAATGCATTTGTATACTAATACAGTATAGGTATCAGTTCAGATCGTCAATAATTTTATTCGCTATTTAGATAGATAAGTGAAGGGAAATTCTCATTCTTGTGGGACTTTAGAACAACCTATTTAACCGATTTTTCATTAGATTGTGTAAAAGATACAGTAGAATGTACTCGTAGTCTACATCAGTTGAGGAAGTAATGCTGAAATGCAGTAAGGTAAGGGGAGAATTTCACTTCACCTGTCTATCGAAAAATTAATGAAGTACAGAACACATGTAATATATTAATATAGAGATATACATTACACTACATGCTACATTTGATTACTGAATTAAATAGGTATTAACAAAAGTATAGGAATTTTCAACGATGAATTATGCAGAAAGTATCGCCTACAAAAAAAAAGAGGTAGAATATTTTTTATGGAGTTTTTAGTCGTCTCTGAATTCTGTTCGGAGAATTTTTCGCTCAAATGGAAATTAGGCGAGATAAACGGGAAGGACTCATTTGCGCCACCATTTTAACCACCTAGGGGACGACGCTCGCACCAGACGCGCTGGGACTTTCAGAATGTTGTTTAGGACAATAAAGAGGACATGTATCAAATTTCAGATTGTTACAATTTTTTCCTTATTTCAGCCATTTTTATAAATTGACTGTACTAATAACTCAGAGCTGTGAACTTTAAAAGATCAGAACAAATTATGAGAACGGAACCATAAAGTTAGGTCTATTTTTTGGTAATAAACGTTGAAACCTACGAGTAAGAGTTTCATTTTTCTAGCTACCAGTTGCTACGATACTTTAAGGTCAGGAAGGGGAAGAGTTGATAAATAAATAAATCACTACGGTGAGTACACATTCACACGAACCAAGTCAGTAGTTGAGAAGAATAACAAATTTTCTACATGTAAACTATGCTTGCTTTGACACGATAGCAATACGTTTTAATTGATGAAATTCATCAAAATTTTCCCTGAAATATTTCCATTCTGCACAGGAGTACAAAATGACAACATTAGAAGATGCAAACAGGGGGATGTAGGCAGGATTTCTTCGAGCGGGGGGGAAAAAAATTATTTGATGACCTTTTTTTTTATCCTCACTATTGAAATTTAGTATTTATGCAACCTACTATCGTACATTTTGTACTAAAATTTTTTACAAATTTCAAGTGACAAGCAAAAAAAAAAAAAATCAGGTCATGGGGCAATCGCTCCCTCTGCCTTGCCATTGGCTGCAAAGCTTAATAAATTTATATCGAATTGAAAGAGAGGATACCAGAGAAGCGTTAAAGAAGGAAATATTGAAGAAGTCAGGTTAATCAACAAAAAACTATTATTTTTATTGAGGAGAATCCGGAAGAAAAACACTGAAGAATAGCAATGCTTTGAAGGGAAACGGTATTTCATGCGAAAGACAGGTTGACAATGAATATTAATTACCCAAATGAACCACGGTGAAGGAGATAATGAGGGTAGAAAACGTCGATAAACAGTATGGACGAACCAGATTTCCACTGCACGCTTCAGATCGGTTCTCCAAAATTTACTATTTGAGCAGAATGAAAATATAAACTGAAGGGAGCAGAATGGGCGAAGGTATAGGCTTATTTTGAAAGAGATCTATGTTTTTATCATATAATCCATCATTTTATTATGGAAAAAAAATTGAGGACGTAACAAAAACAGGGAGTTAGAAAGATTTTTTTTTCTTTGAGAAAAATGTACGAGAGCGAAATTGATAAATTTTTCTTATTATTCTTAGTATGAAATGTAAAATGTAAAAAACAACTACAATTTATTTACGCTAAATTTTGATTGTTTTTTTACTAGGGGTATTTTCAATCATCGTTTGGGACTTGATTCAAGTCATGAAATTTAGCGTAGATTTGGAACTGGGAACAGGGGTGAAAGGAATTTCATGCAAATTTAACGAACAAAACTAAACGTAAGAAAATCTAAAACTGTAGCGGAAAGTAAAAGAAAATGAAAAAAAAAACTCAATAACTAAAACCGAAACTGTTCTTATTGTAACTTTTCACAGCTTTGATAAGAAGCATTAAATAATAGTTGATAAATTCAGAATGAACAGAATACTTACTTCTAGTAATTCAAACCAGTCTTCCAGTCCATCATTCGTCCTTAGCAGGATACGATAATCTCGATCTTGTAATACTAGGGCCACTGTGCTGTAACTTTTCTTGTTTACCCATTCTACTTTCTCCACTTCGACTAATTTCACCTGCAGATATAATTTGTAAAAATTAGGACTGATATAAAAAAAAAAAACAAACTCTAGCGCAGCAATGCTTCACGAGAAAACCCAGTTGCTGATGGAGGCAGAGATGAAGATGGTGAGTGAGTGGGAGAGAGAGAAATAGAGAGAGAGAGAGAGAGAGAGAGAGAGAGAGAGAGAGAGAGAGAGAGAATGAGACAGTGATAGTGAGAGAGATATTACTTGAAAAAATTGCAAAATAAAATTGATATTAATCAATATTTATATGATGTGAATTGATATTTATATGGATAGTGATCGATATTTAACAAACATATTGATATATCGATATTTCACTGATAGTTTCAGTTACAGAAATTACAAAAAACTGTTGATAGTTATCCCTATCTTTAACAAAAATATCGATTTATTGATGTTTAATCACTAAAAACTGATTTTCTGGAGATTTTTTGTTTTCCAGTTTTCTCAAAAACTACTGAACCGATGAGAACCAAACTTCTTTCAAACCTTCGCCAATACAATATCTATCTTTTGGTGAAATTTAAGTCCTATCTGTTGGTTAGTTTTTTTAAAACTGTGAACACAAAATTTTTTCGAGTAATTTTTCTTCTCCAGTTTTCTCGGAAACTACTGAATTAATAAGCACCAAACTTCTGAGAAACTTGTACTAACATAAGAAGAATCTATCGTGAAAATTGCAACCTGATCCCTTCTGTCATTTTCTCAGAATCTTGGAAAAACGACTTTTACTGGAACGTTTTGTTTTCTAGTTTCATCAGAAACTAATTAGTTCTAATAGACAAAAAACTACTTTCAGATCTGCTTCAATATGAGAACTATTTTTCGTGACTATTTCAGCTTTATCTGTTTGGTAGTTTTCTCAAAAACCGGAACACAAAATTTTTGACGATATATATATACTTATAGAAAATTAGGTCATAAAGGTTTGGTGCCAATTAGTTCAGAAGTTTTTGAGAAAATTGGAAAAGAAAATACTGCCGAAAAAAAGGTTTTTCCAAGATTTTGAAGGCACTAAAAGAGGGATAAAGTTGAAATTTTCACGAAAAGTAGTTCGTAAGTAGGAACAGGTCTGATAGGAGTTTGGTACCTATTGATTCGGTTGTTTCCGAGAAAAATGTACAACAAAAAAAAAATTGCTGAAGAAAAGCAAATCGCCGGGGTTGGTTGAAGTATCTCTTCCGTATTTACGGAGCAAGGGGTTATTTTACTTAAAACTGTAACAATTAAATTTTGATAGATCTATATATTTGTTAGATATCGATAACTATATCGATTGTTTTTTTCAATTTTTTCAAGTATTTGGAATTTAGGATTTTTTTGTTAAATTGTAGATGTAAATTGGCAAACAGCGTTTTCTAGCGAACTATTGCTGCTCTAGAATTTCTTTTTCTCTTTCTTTGGGCGAGGGAGAGGGTATTATCAAACTCTTTTCCTCTCCTAAAAAAGTACTAGCACGCGCAAGAACTCTCATCAACAACCAGTCTTATAAAAAGAGGAAATAGTCCCAACGATATCGGTCCTATCACTTTTTCAGAGGGCCTGGAAGGGCCCGAATTTCGAAATAAAAAGCAATTTTTAATTAAATGCTAAAAGAGGACGTTAGGGAGTTTTGGGTTTTATACCGCCCCAAGTTTCCAAAAAAACACTATAATACATGTTCAAGAACACAAAAATACCAAAAAATTCTTCTCACTGATGAAACTATTTTCTCAGTTTATAACTTACTCCCAAAAGTAAATCTTGAATATGGCCTGAGACGACCAGTCAGTTCCAAAAATTTAAACCCATGAACAGTAGGTATCCTACAGAAAAATTTTAAATGTCCGTAATTTGCAAGAAGGTTTTTTTAAATCAAATTTTGGGGTGAGTGAGCAAAGAATATGATTTTAAAAATAAATTAAAAACGACTATACTCCAAGAGAATGAATTTCTGTGGTTACGGCAAAATGCAAGAATAAAACTGGTGCGCATCATCAAGTATTACTCCAGAAATAATTTAACCAGCACTTACATGCGGCGAAGTATTTTATTTGATGATTTATCAAGCATATAAAAGGTTTCATTTTTGTATTCAACCGTCAGGAAGAATAAAAACAAATAAAATATGTTACATAAAATCTACGAAATAAGAATTTTATTGAAATAAGGGCAAAATTGTTGGGGTGTGAAGCTATTTTTTGTAATTTTGAATAAATTACTAACGTAATTGGAACTAAAAAAAGGGTTGCATATTTTTTGGAAAGATCATATATTTTAGAAAAAAAAAATCAGTACATAATGATACAGAACGATTTCTAGAAAAGATTAATAAACTTTCAACGAAAGACTAGTGTCTGAATAATGAAAAAGCTTGGGACAACTAGAATTTTTGTCTTCGTTGTCCAGCACTTAAAATTTGTGCACAAACCAAAAACTGCGAAAAAGGGAGCTCCCTAGAAAAAATATTTCATCAAATTAAACATAAAATTAAACAGAAGAGTAAAAACTCCCTACGACTAAAATACGATTTTTCCGAAATATCGAATTCCAAGAAATTATTTTGTCGTCATATTCGGTTTTAATTCATCATATTATGTGACTCTAATGAAAAGTAAAATAAAGAGGAGAAACCGTTTCACATAATCAATTTTGAATCATACTCGGACCATTCTACTGCGTCTACATTTTGAAGTTAACATTAACTTTCCTAGTAGTATTTTCTTTTATCTTTCTCTAAAAACACGAATAAATGAAACCGACATGTTCAATCTATACTATCGGCAGAACACTTCTCCCAAATAAATGAGACTGAAACGTGAAACGCGTGTCCGTACATTTTTCCGAGTAAAATATAATATTTCTGAGGATCTGAATAAATTTTCTAAGAAAAAGAGACTGGAACAAAAAAACCGAGTAAAAATAATCAACCTATAACCTTCGACTTCAATATGCAGAAAAAAGCAATTTCACAATCTTCCGCCATATTCACACGCAACAAAACCCTCCGTCGAGTAATACAGTCGAACGAAAGAGAAGGTTGAAAAATAATAAATTTTTAATTAATTTTTTCCTTCACCCCAATGGCAACCTTTCATAAAAAGGTTTTTATTATTCTAGAAAATTTCCAATCTGAGCGACGCGACGGTAAAAAAAGGCGAAGATGAGTGTCACAGAATTTAAATTTTATAAATTCGTAAGATAATAACAGTAGGTACGTAGAATGAAGATTCGGGTATGGGGAGCGTAAATTCTAAAGAACTGCTTTTCAGACCCCCCATATTTCATACACTTCTTCCAAATGAAATATCTTTCTCGAGCAATGACGTAGACTTGTAAGCAGCAGATACTCAGGATTTGTAGGTTTCAAAATGCGCTTATTTAGTTACGCCGAGGTTTAGCACGGAAGCAAATTATCGAAAAAATTTTTCGAAAAGTCAAGTGGAAGGTAATTGCTGCGGCATATCATCTTATCTTTTCACGTTTACGAATAGCCAAAATGTACAAGTTGATGAGTTGGTGAGTACTAAACAGCAAAAACGTGGAACTGTACTTTGAAAGCCTTACACCCGATTCGTCGTTTCGCGATTTCGCGCTGTTTTACCAATTTTGTGTTGAGTTTTTTCAGGAGGCAAAAAAACGTTTTTCTCGTTTCTAGAGCCCGAGCGATTTTTGGAAGAAATTAAACGGATTTTTTTGCTGAAAAAATTATTTTAATGGATATTTCGGCGAAACAGTGAATCGTCTGTAGGCTTCAATTTCATGGGAGAGGGCGAAACGCAAAACTCCAAACGAAATTGCGAAACCCAAACCGTGAATCGCAAACCGACGAATCGTATGTCGCGGCCTTAATGAAGAAAATAATTATTTTGGTGCTCTACCACATACGAAGGAATTAAAAAAAATATATACTAATAAATAGACGAGTAATAGTCCGCTGATGATCAATCTGACGCAGTTTTCAGAAATCGGAGGGGGTTGAGATATGAAAGTCCTTCCCATGACTAAATAAGGAAAACGAGAAGTCTATATATTAAAGCAGCAAAAGTTGAGAAAATTTATTTAAGATGCCGAACAAGATGCAAGCAATGGCTCCTTTTTTTTCTTTTTCTTTTTTTAAAGAAAAAATTTCACTCACGTACTATTATTATAGATAAAACAATCCAAATATTGCTAAAGTGTTCATCGATTGCATTCGAGAGTAGTTTGCAAATACATTGAATCAGCTACACGAACTTATAAATAAAAGTTTTGGAACCAATCTTAAGGGCTAATGAATAAGATGATTTTTAATGTTTCCAGTTTTGCCATTAAACAAAATTAAAGGTGGTCTGTACGTGACCTAGTGGTTTGGTATTCAGCTTTGCAATTGAAACATTTCCGAGCTTAAAATGGCGGTGTATTCGGTTCGGCTCAATTGGTGCTCCAGTATATAATTGTGAAATTCATTCTGGTACACCACTTACCGCTAGATCACGACCATCCCCTAATTTACCCTGACATAAAAATATATCCTCCACACGCAGAGTAAAATAATCACGTGGTCAAAGACCAATAAAAAATAAAAAATCGGCTTACTTTAAAAATAAACTGTCCCATATTGGAAATTTTTTCGCTACTTGATGACCTTTTGAAGCAGTGTAAATAATCCCTGGTGAGTATGAAGTATCTTTCTTTCCATCTGGAAAATAGTCGTTCTCTTTGTTGCCAAAGCAGTCCTTTTTTCAAAGCGTGTATTTCGCGGCCAGGGTCTACAGATACCAATGACTGAAAAAATAAAAAATAAATAAAAATAAGTCGGAAAATTATTATAGGAAAATAGATTACAGATAACGTTTAAAGATATTTTTTTCACTCAACTAAATAAATTCAATGTTCGTTTTTCTCGCATTCGGAAGGAATTAGAAAATAAGAAATTTATGGAAAATTTATACAATGAAATTGTTTTCATCATCCTCACCAGATTCTAGACTCGTTGAATAAGTATTCTTTTTCAATTTTATGTATCCAAAAAATGTACGATAACATGATTTTCATGGCAGATATACATCGATGGAACATTTTTTTTCCCACCCCGAAGTTTTTACGAAGGTTTTCAAAGAAAATCTGGATATCAATAGTAACACTTTTAAGAGCCATTCTGTACTGCCAGCTTGTACCGAACAAGGCTCTTTTGAGCTATGGCCCATGGACTACTAGTTTACGGGACTCAACATATAGACCTAGGCATGTGAAAAAATTAGTTATTCAGGTCTTTTTCACATAAAGGGTTTGAATGTCGAAGGATATATTATAAAGAATAAAACTAAACTAAATAAACCGAAATAAATAATAATTCATAAATTCTGTAACGATTACCATTAAGAAACATGAGTAGAAAACTACTCATTACTCACAAACTTTGACTATACTTATAGTACTGGACCAGTAAAGAACAATGATTTCTAGTTAGACATGCCGGCGCTAAACTAACAACCAATGCGTACATTTTGACGTACTTTACACATTGATCATTTAGTACTGGAATACTCAACACAGCCTTATCTCACCAATGTAACGAAGGTGCCATCACCTAAAACCGAACATTGGACGTGGGTTTACTATACACGTGCAATAGGTCTTTTTTTTTGTCTGTTTTCGAAGCCGTCACAAATTCACAATACCAACAAAATGACAACAGACCCAAAAGGACCAACTGCATAGGTGCAACCTATGCCCACTGAGATATTGGCACGGATTTTCGTGTTTACTTTGGTATCTAGCACTAAATGATCAAAGACTTTGCATTACGTTTATATACTCGGTGTAAAGAACTTAATTAACGTAAGACTTATGCTCATTAGGCCTCTTAAGGATAATAAATTCATGCTTTGATGCCTTGCTCAAAGGGCATAATGGGCATAAACAAGGTGAAAAATTAGTGGAATAACTCCCCTGTACCGAATTTCATGACCACTGCTTAAAAATTACACCTTTTAGAACCACTAAAACTCCAAAGATGACAGATATTAGGATGTACCACATGTACCACATGGCCGATTTTGAGGAAAAATAAAATATGAACATCTCAATTTATCCATCAGAAATAAATGATAACAGCTAATGACGAAAAATTTGCCTGTAATCTGGATTTTTAATCTCAATAGTTGAATAATAGGTGTTTTTGGGGAGACAATAGAATCTGAAATCAGCTTATGATACAGAATTTTATTATTGAATTTAAAATATATTTTTTTACTTTTTCATTTATGGTAGTTATCCACTATCGTATTCATCTGACCAAAGCTCGGTGAACCAGGTTACCTCTTATACATATTATTTCCTCCTCTTCTCCTTCAAATAATAGCCCTGAAAAATTTATTCCTCAAATTTGATTGAGAAAAACTCTTATTTTACCATAAAAAATCATAGTACTTACCCTCAAAAAGACAATTTTTTATCCTTCCTCCCATTTTCAAGTTTGTTTTCGAAGAAAATTTGCTCCTTAAAATTGGTCTAATGAAACAACCTAAGGTGGAGGTAGCTGTACGTTTTTTGTTTCATGATGTCAGGAAAATTTTGGCACCATTTCAAAAAATTCTTATATGTAATAAATTATAGATTATATATACCTTGGTTGCATTTAATAATTGTTTTTAACCCCTTTTTTTGTAAACCCAAACAAAACCTGTTGAAAAAAATGTAACAGAATAACAAAGAGGGAATCATATCCACTTCACCAACCAGTAGTTGCCAGATAATGAAAAAAGAGATGGAGAGAGGTTTTTTTTCAATTTTTCTGTCTACTCCTTTTCATTTGGTTCAGGAAATGTTTTGTCCATTTTCTGTTTTCACATATTGTAAAAATCGGTAATTTTGTTCCCAGAGTATTATGAAGTTCCTTGATGGTAATAAATCTTCCAAGGAAGAATATATTTTTTCTGGAAAATCTCATGCAAATCCGTCCAGTTGTTTTGGAGTGATAGTGTTTCCAAACATTTTTATTAGCCCCTAGTATCACTATAATAAATATATAAGCCAGCTGAAATGAACTCATAATTATTTCACCAATATTATTCCCTCACATTCTATGCACATGCGTCAACTACCCGGCAACAAAAGAAACGAAATGTAAACAAAAAGACAAAGAAAGAAAAAGAAAAGTTTTTTTTTAATTTATTAAGCCAGTAGAAATCGTGGGTTGACACAAGCCAAAACGCCACCGCGAAACGGTGCTTTATGGCTTGTTTTATAATATGTAAAGATAGGGATGTATATAAACGTACGAATTTTAGTTAATAGAGCTAAAATTTTCCTGGGATCATGAAACGAAAAACAAACCTACTCCCACTCCTGGGTCTTAATATCAGATCAATTTTATTGTGTAGGTTTTCGAGTGGAAAAATTTCGTTCAATGGCAATACGATACTGAAAACCATGACATGAAAGTTAACGAATTTTTCGAAACTTTCCGGCGGCGAAAACCTAATGAATTTAGCGTGTTTAAGTCACAGTCAAATCTTTTGGTCAACTTTCTTAATATCTGGTTAATCTGTACACTTCATTTTTAGAGCGTATCCCACATTGCCCAAATGAAGTGACAGCGAGAAAAGGAGATGAAAAATTCAAGTCTCTTCAAGCTAATTACATTTCATGAGTTCACGGCGCTTTGTTCATTAGAGCTACTCAACCGAACCTAAATTCCCAAGAGAAGGGGGCCGATTAATTTCGAAACAAGACAGGAAAATCAACATTTGTGAATTTGCTCAATTCGTTCACATAAGGACAGTTCCCTGAGATTTATTTTCCTTCCAACATATTATGAAAGAGACCAAAGATAAGACAGGTAATTTGGAAATTGTAATACTGGTTATATACCAATTCAAGAGTATTCAACACAAAATGAGGCAACCATTGATATTACATGAACAAAAATCTGAACACCCCGTTTAATGACTAGACAACGGAAATCCATCCCTGCATTGTGAAAACTGAAGGAGCGAAAGAGGTGTTCTTTCAGCTCAAACTGACAAAACCGACGAACCTTAAATAAAAAAATTAAATCGAACTTGTGAACAAAATTTCATCGAGACCGAACGACTATAACAATGTAGCCCTAATACCGATACGAAGACGGCAACACGATATGATATAGACAAGAAAAAATTAACTAAGGTTCCACAATGCCAGGTCTAATTCGAATAGAATGATGCCTGATTTAAGGAACTAAACCAATAAATTGTTCACATCGTAAAATCAATAATTATAAGCAACTGAGCATCTACATAGATACCTTAAATTGATATGAACAAAAATAGTTATATCCTACATGCTGTCATGGCTCCGCCCACAAGCCTGATGCGCTAGGGACTTGCAATGACTGGGAGACACTGTGCTGAGGCGACGCAGACAGTTGTTGTACTACCAGAGGCGCGTGCTGAGGTGTGTGAGAACTATAATCTTTTATTGTCCTTGTAACTTAAACCAATACTTAAATTCCTACCACTACATGGTAGCATAAGCAAAGTGTTTTTTGACAACCTCCTAAATCGAAGATTCGCTCATTTTACAAAATTTAATTTTGGCTGAGAATTCTCAGTTTTCAAAAAACAAGAAAATACTTTTCTTATGGCCCAAAAAACATGAAACAGTTTGACCTGAATTGAAAGCAAAACGCTTACACTTTGCAAATTTTCACCAGAAAATAACTCTAATTATACTCTGTACGATTTATACCCAGTCCACAATACTTGAAATGACATTTCAACTAAGACTTGTATAAAACAATTACTAATTTGGACTGACAAAATTATCCAAACACGGAATAAAAATTCTGAAACAAAGAAGCAATTCTACTTTTAATTAGTCGTACCAATACGCAAAATGGCCGATGAAAATACAATCGTTAATTATTTTTAAATAATCGTTAATTATTTTTCCGTTGCCCCTATCATCCAAAATTATGTCTATTATTTGTTAAATAAAATAAATCGAATTTATTAATTCGCCATTGTCTGAAAAAAATATGAAAATTGTGCTAAATTATAACGCGCATTCATCTTCCTATTCTAAAAACAGAATGGAGCAAGAGAGACAAAAGAAAAATCTACAACTATTGTTATCTCTCTTGAACACATACGTTTTAAAAAACTCTCACTAAAAAGAGATGAAATTGTCCAAAAAATGATCAGATTTCTAAAAATCACAACGGTTGACAGTAATGAAGAAAGGATTTATCCAACAAGCTTCAATCAGCTGATGATACATTGTCGCAATTTTGTATGAATTTACATGCATACACTCACACATACAAAAATTACTAGAATACACACACAAACAAAGTTTGTGCAGCAAACTGCGATAGCAGTGGCAGTGAAGTCAACACCCCACGCATGTGCTATATGACCCTACAAACAACAAGTTTGCCACAGTAACATACCCTAGTATGGAATACATGGTATCATTTTTGTCATCCTTGTTCAATAAGTATAGTTTTTGCAGCACCTATTTTTGCTAATTATCTGCGTAATTAGTGTAAATTAATTGTCTTCCCTTGCTTCATCATCTGTGCTATCAATTGCAAATTGTTAGCCATGTACTTTGTGAAATTTTCATTCATTTTTGGTGAAAAAACGAAGTTTTTTTTACCACCATCTTTTTCCATCATAATTTTGCTCCTCTTGCTCCGTTTTTGCAATCGGTTGTTAAGCTTTCTCAATAAAAGCCCTGTTTTGTGTTTTTAACATTCCCCCAAGAGAGTAATGGTAGTGTTTCTGTACGCCATCTTAAAACATTGAAATACATAAGTACCCTTACAAAAATGATTATTTCTTTAGTAATTTTCCTAAAGTTATATTATAATTTCAATTTATCTTCCTCACAAAACCTATTTGTATTTTACAATATGCATTAGTAAGCCATTCTTATGAGATAAACTATCGGTTTTTCTAATCTAAATAAATTCGACATCTTTATACTAAAGCCTAATATCGCTTCCCAATCTTAGAACCCAGGTTTTCAATAATAAAAAAGTTATTTGGAGAAATCTTATGACAGCAAATTTGTCATGCAAATATAAAATTCTCAAACAAGAAAACATCTACAAGACCAATTAAGTTTTTGGCTTCTTTGGAGCTCGATGACAGAAATTTCAAACAATAGATACTTCGTATCGTATACTTCCAATAGATCCCCCTGATTATGATACTGGTCTGACAAGCCAAAAATTACTGACTTTAAGGCACGCCATAATTGGACTTTATACTCCTAAAAACCATATAACTACTATTTTTTTGGCACCCACTATTACGGTTTAGTGCTTTGTAAAAGTCTACAGGTAATAGGTGATAGAGTCCACTACCTAGCATCGTTGATGTTTTTACAACTCGCTAATTCCTTACTATTCCTTTTTAGAAACTGAGATCTACGGCCAATAATTTGTTCCAATCCTCTTTGTTTCTCAATGTCTGGCAGTCAAGACAATTTTTTGATGAAAGTTTTGTTTTTATCATGTCTCTGTTACATTGTAATGTCAGAAGTTTATCTTTTCATTTTTTAGATGTATTCTACCACATGTTCTGTCATTTTTGTTTATTTTAATAAAGTTGATTATCAGCGTGTGCCGAGGTGTGTGACAACTATAATCTTTTATTGTTCTTGTGAGTCAAACCAATACTCAAACTCCTACCACTACATATGCTTCAATCATTTAGTACTAGATACCTCTATACACATGAAAATCAAAAATCCGAGCCAATATCTAAGTGGGTATAGGTTTACTGAATATGTGTAGCAGGCATTTTTGCGTCTGTTTTCATTCTGCTGGTATAGTGAATCTGCGATGGCTTACAAAATAGACAAAAAAAGACCTACTGCGCATGTACAGGTTCCATGTCCACTGTTCGGCTTTAGATGATGACACATTTCGTTAATATTGATGAGAGGGCTGCTGGGTATCCAGCACTAAATGATCGAAGGCTGTATGTAATGGCGGCGTAGAAAAACCCTGAACCACTACCGAGCAAAAAATACAAAAAAAAAAAACAAGCCCAATAAAATGCAATGCGACGATTATTACGACTTTTTATCAGATTCCGGTCTGTCTGAGAGATTATTTGGACCAAAAATATATTAAAACCGATTTTCGTTTTTCCTTTCACTAATTTCGCAAGTGTAATATTTTCTTTTTTTTTTTCTTTGTCCAACTTTTCTGTTTCTCCAAACTATTACAGCACCAGAAACAACCCTATTTATATGATAGGCGTTTGCCAAAGGGCGATCGGCCAAATAATACGAAAGAATCGTTTGAATTTTCACAACGTAATCTACGAAGCTTCCTTAATTTTCTCCTCCCGCAACGCTGCTTTCCTGTAGCTCTGTTGCAACTTTTTCATTCCTCGTCAAATTGAGAAAAAAAAACAAAAAAAAACAATAGACGAACTTATAGTTTTGTCATTACGCTCCGATTGTTTACTAGCCCGACAGACGTTCGTTCACCAGGAAATATCTTTCCGAAACGTTTAACAACACGCCCGATAGTAACTAATTTCAGCAACATTCAGACTAATAATGTCGTAAAAACTAAACCGATGAAAATTTTTCGTAACATGCGCGACGAAGATGACAACGAAGTGAAAGTTTCTAGAAAGCAAACATACTTTTTAACTGACTTCGAAAAAAGTAGGAGGTTATAAATTATTACATTCGACGATTACAGATTAAAAATTGACTCACCAAAAACCAAGGAGGCAAAAAAAAAAAAGAAATAAATCGATAAAGAAAACGTTATATATTTTTATGTTTTACGATTTTTTTTTCTCATTAAAATACAATTATTTAAGCGCGTGCGGTTTAGCAGTGCTGCTCCAGAATGGAAACGAGCGGATAAAACGTTAATTACGTTTACTAGTTCTGGAGTTTCGTAATTAACAACGCGTCGTAAAAATAAAAACAAATACAACATTCCCTCTCAAAATGACGTGATTTATGAATCTCCCTTGCTTACAGTTCTCCACCAAATATAGCACAATTTATCAACTTTAAATAAACGTAGACGACGATTTTATCGTCAATTTTCCGAACCACTTTCACCGTCAAAAATGACGAGAAAGAAGCGAGGAAAGAAGGAAATTAAAGAAAAGAAAAAAAATCATGTCTGCTGCTGGCAAAGAAATTTTGACTGCGGCAGACTCCTTACTCCTTGTTAAATCCGAAAAATTTCGAAGGTACTGACGACTGAATTTATAAGAGCAAAAAAAAAAACGTATATACATACGACCCTTAGAGAGACGAAGAAAAGAATAGAAATATAAACGGAGAAAAAAAACTATAGAAAGTTCACAGGATAAGTCATGAAAAAGTTTTGGTCAGTATCGAAAATATACAGCCAACGACTGCGAAGGGCTAAATAATCGCAGTTGAGAGCAGAAACTTTTCAACGCAAACGAAGCAAATTTATCGATAAAAGATGTATAAATCGTAGCCATTTGCATTTTTCTCATCTCGATGGAGAAATTTATCTCACCCACCGTCCGAATACGAATAGCTTTGAGAGGAGTTCTGAGTGCCGTGATGCAAGCTGCATACTAAGAGAAGTAGAGAAAACTGAGAATTCACTTCTCCGTTGACTTTTTGCGTAGTGAGAAGCCAAAACTGCATCTAAATGACATTAAAATGTTTCAAGTACGATGATATACCATCGTACCCAGTAATTTAACACGTTCGTGTGTCTATTCACAAAATAGAAATAGCCAGAATTTAATTCTCAAAGAAGATAAAACTTAACAATAAATTTTTTGAAAAAAATGTTTATCAGTCCAACGCATCCTGACTTCTGACATCTTCCAATTACTCCAGGAAAATTAGGATTTAAAAATGAAATAAATTTACTCGTTCAAAAATGCTACTAGTGATTTCAAACCCTTTCAAATATAATTTTATTTCTGTGACAATTACGCGCCAAGAGTACCCGAATGTTTGCCCATCTTTGGGTGAAACCTCATAGCCTAATTGGAACAGAGGTTGACATTCATAGACAGATAAACTGTAATGTCAGCGGTTCGAATCTCAAATCCGCCGATATCTACAGTTATCTATTATATATTATCCATTATTTAAAAAGGAATAAAGGAAAAATACATATTTTTTACTTACATAAGTTGAAGAAAGGATCAATCTAAAAAAAATGAAACTTAGGTAGGCTATGTGGGGACAATACTCGTATGAGGTAATAGGGGCTCGTACCCCTCGATGACAGTCGCCGCCGGACTTACCATCAATGTTGGAAAAAGTTTATACAAACAGACCAAGATTGACTTTCTCAGCTATCAAGTCTCGACCGAAGGCATTTCCCCTTTGAAGACCAAGGTAGAGCCCATATTGAAATTCCCAAAACCCTCAAACGTTGCAGAACTCAGACGCTTCTTGGGGATGGTGAATTTCTACAGACGTTGCATTAAAAATGCTGCAGCTGAACAAAGTAAGCTGTTTGCACTGATAAAAACAAATAAAAAGAAAGATAAAACTGCACTCGATTGGACAGAAGAAGCTGAAAAAGCCTTCAGAAAATATAAAGGAAACACTGGCAAATGCAACTCTACTAGCTCACCCAGATGAAAGTCTGCCGTTATGTGTCGCAACTGATGCATCTGACTTTGCTATTGGTGCAACACTGTACCAAAAGGACAATGACAAGAAGTTACCGCTCCCTTTCTTCTCCAGAAAGCTATCAAAAACCGAAAAGAACTACAGCACATACGACAGGTAGTTACTGGGAATATTCGCTGCGTTAAAGCATTTCAGGCACCAATTAGAGGGTAGATGTTTTACTGTGTATACAGATCATAAACCCCTAACACATGCCTTCACGCAAAAGACAGAACCAGCTTCCCCGAGAAGAGCTCGACAATTGGACTACATAGGACAATTGACTACAGACATCCAGTATATAAGTGGAGAACTCAACACTCCAGCTGATGCTCTTAGTAGGATCGAAGCCATCTCGGCACCGTCTCAATTACCTTACGCTGAAATAGCTAAAGAACAGTTAAGGGACGCAGAATTGCAAGAACTGTTGTCGAACGATGACACAGCTCTCAAATTGAGACAAAGGAAAATCCCTGGTACTAATGTCTTACTAACATGCGACATTAGTACAGGCAAGAACAGGCCATTCCTGCCGACAAAGTATCGCAAATTGGCTTTCAATAGTGTGCACAATCTATCGCACCCTGGACCAAAATGCACTGCTGGATTAGTAGCATCAAGATTTGTTTGGCCTCGGATGAAGTCCGACTGCAACAAATGGGCTCGCGGTTGCCTGAATTGCCAAGAATCCAAAGTAGGAAGACACACTCGTTCGCCTCTCAAATCTTTCAAACAAACGGAGCAGTTTAAAACGATACATACAGATTTGGTGGGTCCATTACACCTATCCCAAGGAAACAGATACCTGTTAACGATGATAGATAGAGCAACCCAATGGCCAGAGGCAGTTCCTCTCTATGAGATGACAGCTCCTACAGTAGCTGCCAGGGTATACGACACCTGGATTGCCCACTATGGCGTACCTAAAGTCATCATCACGGACCAGGGTTGTCAATTCGAAAGCTCGCTCTTCCAAGAGCTGTCTAAGAAGCTTGGTGCACAACACAATCACACCACAGCTTACCATCCTCAAGCAAACGGTAAAGTTGAGCGAATACACAGAGCTTTGAAAGCCTCCATCATGATTTGCAACACCAAGACATGGGTTGACATACTACCAACCATCCTCTTGGGCCTTCGATCTGCTCTTCAAACAGACACGGGTCACTCTGCGGCGCAATTAGCGCTTGGCGAAGAGTTACGCCTACCAGGGGACTTTTTCACCCACTCAAAAGAAATTAGCCCCAAAGCGCTTGTCCAAAACATACGGACTGATGTTAATAGTTTTTTGAAACAGGCAGCTTGTCATTGTCAACCAAAGATTTATGTCTCCAAACACTTAGCCACAACATCTCATGTGTTTGTAAGAGACGAGAAAATAAGATCTTCGTTGGAGAAACCATACGCCGGTCCTTATAAGGTTGTATCACGGAATGACAAGAATTTCGTGATACTAGTCGCAGGTGAAGAAAAAACGATTTCAATTGACAGATTGAAACCTGTGTACCTTATAAATGACGACAGAAAAATGTTCCAAAGAGCAGTAAGGAAAACAACAGACAGGAAATTAGAAGAAGAAAAACAGACTACACAGTCCAACAACACACAAACACAAAAAGTTGAGGACAAACTAGTCGAAAAAGGTGATAAATCACAAAAATCACCAGAAGAAAAAATAAAAATAAAGAAAACGGTGAAGTTCAGTGACGAGATCGTCAAAATACATTACGATCCGTCGGCCCCCTTACGCTCAAGAAAAAGAGGCAGGCCCCTAGGTAGCAAAAAGCAAAAAAACCAGATTCCAACTCGAAAATCCGAGAGATTAACAAGGAGAAACTGAAAATATTCACGAAAGTTAATATCCGCTGCGAAAAATGCAAACCCGCATAAAAATATGTACGAGAATCTGGGAATATTCGTAACAAAAGAAATTCCTCAGATAAGCAGTGAAAAAGTGCGTACAAATAAAACACGACACGAATAAACAAATCCACGTGCGATACGGAAGAAAACATCGCAACGTGTTTCTATTGACAAACATACAGATAACAAAATAGTCAATAGATTGTGACGTCACAAACGAAGAGTGCATTCCTTTGTGAAATACAAAATTCAAAGTACGAAAATTCAAACATGCTTAACTCTGCTTGTGCTTAACAAATTCGGACCGGAAAACTTTTCAGCTAAAGAATATTTAATGCACTATCCCCTCCGAACATGTCTGAAATGAGATAACAATTTGGAATAAAGCTGCGATCGAAAATATTCTCGCAAAGTTTTTCACTCGCCTTTCTGCTGTTGACTGTGACATGCCGAAAATTTTCTACCATATTTTTTCTCATATTTTCTCTCGTAATTTTTTCCTGTTCTCCTCTCCTTACAATGTCGTCCCCAACCAAAACACCATTTTCAACCCCAGATTTCCGATTTGTAGTTCCACTGGTACCTCAGCCTGTAAAGACTAAGGAGCAGATGGAACACGAAAAGGAGATTGAAATGATCAAAAACGAACTTTTAATGGACACGACATCGGCTGCGGACATAGTTCAAATGATGTCGGCACCCCTTCCTGCCCTGATCTCACCCCCAAAATTGCCAGAGAAGACACCAAGAGTGGAGTGCCCACCCCCGGAGTTTTCACCCCTAGCAAAATTGGAGGTGAGAAGGCAACATCCGGTGGAAGAGGTGCAAAGACCATGCCCTCCCCCCGCCTTAAGCCTGACCTATAAGCCATTGGGGAATTCAAACTCCCCGATGTACAAAAGGCCAAGGCTCATAACCCCAACCGATCCTCGTCTCTCCTACCATTCCCATCCATACACCCGTCTGGCTCCACCACAAAGACCGCCTAGACAAAGGGGACAGGCCAGCAGGGACGCCTACCAGGCCTGGTTTTACGCGTGCAAACAAACCTATGAATGCGTAGGGGCCGCAGTAGGCTCAGCCCTTGCTAAATGGGAGAAGGATCAGAGAAAGCAATAGACTCGATAAGTCCCCACAGGCACGCGACTTATCATTTGTGTGGCGCAAAAACTGAGAGGGAGTAGCTGTGGGGACAATACTCGTATGAGGTAATAGGGGCTTGTACCCCTCGACGACAGTTGCCGCCCAAAGGCTGGCAATAATCGTCTTTATGACGTTAAACGAATTTACACTGGTGCGTTTGTATGTTCGTACCTGTACGTACGTACAGGTAATATACATTGTACGGGCAGAGATCAATTACCTGATAACGATCTCGGTAATGTCACGACCCAGTACCAAACGCACTGCGTCGTTTCTTATCACCTCAACGGAGACAAGAAACGACGTAACGCATGACATAATTACGTACATATACGTATGCATGTGTGTCTGTGTGCGTGTACCAAATCCTGTATATAAACTCTCAGAACCGGCTCAAAAATCGCCAGTGTTCGCCGAGGATTTGGCTCTCCCATACTTAATCGTATGAAGTGGCAGAACACGCAAATACTGTTGAAGACCTTCTTGTGTGAATATCTCTCACGACAAGGTATTCCACAGGCTACATAAGTAAAATTTCTGTTTTTCTTGCTGGAATAGGAAACGAAAAATGACTCAATCTCAGTTCTGTGCTACATAACTAATATCACAAATTTTACTCAGAGCCGGTGCAAACAAAATGCCAAACTACAATTCAATTTGTGACGTAAAATAACAGTCAAAATACTGGCCTTCTTCATATTTTAATACAGACATTCTCCACCACTGCACTCTTTGTTAGCAGATTATTTTCATAATTGGTAACCGTAACCGAGAGAGCACCGACCAGGGAGCAAAAATGGCAACGCGAAGCAAATAGTTCAACTATAAAACTCTCGCGAATACACATTAGAACTGAAAATTCTGTTTCAGTTTTTTCTCCGATAGCAAACCAAACCAAAGCAGTGTATTCCAATCGCTTTCTGAGATAATTTCACGCATTTACTTTTTTTTTTCTCTTTTATTTCGGTTTTTACCGGTTGTATGATAGTCTATTTTTGACCTCATGAAGTGCAATAGCCACAATGTTGAGAACACCGAGAAACTTCGGTAGGTATTCAGAATAACAAGACAGCTGAGAAATGGCATCCAACAAATATACCGACATTTTCACGAAAGAAGTGGTTCACCACCAACACCGCAGAACTCCAAGAAAATTTTCTCAAACCAACTCATTGACAATTAAACAATTAATTTGAAGATTCTAGCGCTGGCCTGCCAAGGATCAAGACGGAAAATGTGGTTAATAATTCTCACATGGTGCGAGTAGTTACCGCAATAATCGTACAGAGCAGTATACAACAATCATAAGTTAAATTTTCAGTTTTCAGGAGCAAACTTTGTAGTGAAACTATATACTTTCACAAATCGTATCAAGAGGTTGGGCGGCAAAAGAAAATCCAAAAATCCAAAATAATAGTATCGAATCAAGCCAAGTTAGCCTCAAGAATTCGTAAAATTAACAGTAACAGATGCGCTGATTTCTCAGTACAAATATTGAAATTCTTGAATGAAAGAAAAAGTACTGAAAATATTGAATTTTAGATGGAAAATCTGAAAAATTTATTGTTATTCTGATACTGGGGAGCACATTTTTTGATTTATGATTTTTATAACATTCGAAGAAAATAATTATCTATTTTTTATCAGATCTGTGGACTATACTTCTATTTTCTGCAAAAACTCTTGTTGACAGTTCGTGCTCAGTTTTATCTATACTGTTTTTACGTTAATGCGGCTTTAAAGCTTTGAAGTGGAAAAAATCGAAAAATTAAGATCACAAATAGAAAAATTATTTTAATAACAAGGTCTGGTGATACAAACCTACGTGCTCATTCATATCCAAGAAACAAATTTTGGTAATCGAACAGCTTCCTCAAGCATTCAAAGTTTTAAAGCCACATGTTTTCCAATCGAACAATTCGTTTTTTCAAAAAAAAAAAGAAAAAAGTAGGAGTACACCACTAATTGCTATATCGTGTATAATGCTGTACTTTGATTGCTTCCTATATGAGTCAGTACCGAAAAGAAGCGCTTTTGTCCCCTTTTTTAGAGATATTGGCGCTTTTGTCCGTCTCCGCATGGTGGATCTATTAATTGGCCTTAGAAGTATGTGGCACGTGCTGCATAAAATAGGCATATCAAGAAAAGTGGCATGAGCAATGGTGAGCAGAAAACGTGACTTCAATCAACATACTATTGACTAAACAGGAGGTATAGGCTCTGTGGACTGTGCAACCTGAACGTCTAGGGACCAAAAATGGAACCGTCACAGTCCAGGGAAGCAAACAACGATAAAAAATATAGGTTTTCCTAACAAAATAAAAAAATTGACAAAATAAATAAATACAATAAAAAAATCAAAATATAAAAAATATTTCGAACAAATGTGAGTAAAAATTACTTTTAAAATTAAATGTAACAGTAATTCATAATGAATTCAATAAATTAATCAATATAATATCAAAAATATATTTAGCAAATAAAACGTTCATGTTGGTTAAAAACATATTTTGCAATTTGTTGGAATATAATATAATTTGGTGAAATTAGATACAATAAAAGGAAGAAAAAATGATCATTTGGAAAATGGTGGGTAAATATTACGTTTAAAATAAAGTGTCAAAAAAATTAATAATTAAGTGAAAAAATGCAGCGTATTACAAAGTTATAAAACACATACACAAAATTAAATAATTTTTCAGCAAATTAAATAAAAGCAAGCCCACTTTCGACCGGCTTCTTTGGTTCATCTGAACTTCACATTCTTTTCTTATCAAAAGTTGAAGATTTTTTTAAATCACCTTCACAACCGTTTGAAACAAAAATTTTCAGAATGATAGAATATAAAATATATTCAATTTCTGCATCAAATTTCATGACTATTAGTCAAAAATAATATGGTAAAAATGAATTTTTTTTAAATATGCTTTTATGGGTGGTACATGTAGAACGTGCGAAGTGAAACCTAGCAAATTCTACTGCACTCACACGAATAGCGATCATACCGTTTTGGTAATGCTCTAGCAGCAAATTTGGTAAATATTCTATTCACAAATCTATCCATTTACGAAGCAAAAACAAAGTTTAAATTCTGTTCCCAAATGGAATTAAATAAAAGCATATAATTACATATTTTAGAAACACTTAAACTCCAAGAATGAAGTATAATAAGATGCAATAGACGAACTACAGAGCTGATCTGAATCAAAAATAATATGATTTATCCACGAGTAGATCCAAAGAAGTGTACAAATTTCAAGACTATTGGACAAAAATTGCGACCATACCAAGTTCAACAGATACACGCACGCACGTGCGTACAAATTTCAGATAATAGGGTAAAAATTTTCCTGGAGTAGTGAGAAGAAAAACGAACCTACTTTCATCCTTGTGTCTGAATACATGATCAATTTTAATATGTAGATTTTTTTCGATACCTACATAAAAAGAAGAAAGCAATAAAGAATTAGTACCGTTAGAAGCCAGAAGGCAATTAATTTAAGGGAAATGTTCTTTATTAAATGAAATAATCAAAGGTCGAGATAAAATTGCTCCCAGCGAGATAAAAAAACAAATAAGGTCAGCCTAAAACAAAATAGCTAGTATTATTTGTTTATTTGAGCGACGAGTCGAGAGCGCAACTTTAAAATCAAACAGCTAATCATTAGTTGTTTGGTCATTGTTTGATTAGTGATACAAATTTGTAAAAAAATGGTCACTCTTTCTCATAAAAATTTATGAATCGTACGATGTGAATTTATCACCCCCCAAGAAGAAATCCTGAAATCGGGCCTGCATATAATCCTTGAAAAACTCATACCTAAAGCTTGAAAATAAGCAGCAACAGAATAAAATAATATTTACATAGCAATTAGCATAACCATGGCCAAACCAAAACATTACGAAAAATTAAGTGGTAATTTTATGGTGTAAGACTTGTGGAATATTAGGAAAACTCCAAAATAAATTTTAAAAAACCCCGGAAAAACAAAAAATAAATAAAAACAAAAGAAAAACAGCAAACCACACTGCAGGGCAAAAAAGTTTTTCTATTGATTAATATGCGACACGTTAGTTTCCACTCCACAAAAATACGACCTAGAAATCAAATTCCATAAAATCGCTTTATTATAATAGCATTGGGACCTAATGAAATCTATAACATAAAACGACTTATAATATTCATCAGGATTCAAAAATCGCTGAAAAATCAAAATTAATTGAGATGGTAATAAGGAGAAATGCGTGTAAATACTGTTAAGTTGATTTTTTTTTTTTGTTTCAATTCATAACAATAGGCATGTTCATTCAAGTGCTACATCTTCAAGTGATCTAACACGGGTTTTTAGAAGTTTTCAAAAATACAGTCAATCACCGTCGTTAGCAATAATAAAGGCCCTCCAAAATTTTCTTGAAACATTAAATTTAAAAAAAAAATTATACCACTTATTTATATCATATATGTAATTATATTAATATTTTATACGACGAGTATCTCTAACAAATTGATAAATTGCACTGTCTGTCCACAATGCAGCCTGAGCCTAAGAGTAAACTCCTTCCATTTTCCTCATCTACTTCAAAATTAAAATAATTTTATGACGAATATCTCAGTTCACTAAGAGTCAAGCAATATATATTCATATCTTCCAAATATCTTAGCGAGAATTTTTTATAGTTACCTATAGTATCTATAAGATACACAGTAGCCAAATAATTAATAGTTTTTCTAGGATTGAATGCTAAAGTCATGAAATCTGAGGACAATTTTACATAACATTTGACTTGAACTTTGAATACACATATATCAAATTCACTAAGTTTAGTAGCCTGTAGCTGCAAATGAAAGGCGATCGAATTTGTTGAGCGCACATTTTGAGAAGATGCCACAGCTGGCTTAGTTTCTGTTTTTCGTTTGTCGTGTAAGTAGTATGCTTTACAAAAACAGGCGACAAGCGATGAATAAACGTAACCGTCATAATAAATTTCTGTTCCAACTTACAACTAACCTAAAATTTTTCTTTTCGCGAAGAAATCACGAAAGAAACATGTGAAGGCCTTCGGTTCTAGTTATACACATGAAACTACCTACGGCGAGTTCAATAAATGTTACGACCAATAAAAAAGCTACGTACCTACGTTTCATTTCGCCGATTCGGTTTATTTAAGCGATGCAGGAACGTGTGTTAATAATTAAGTGTTCGACAGAAACCATCGAGAGGAATCCTCGAAGGAAAAACCTAAATCGTATGGAACGAAAAACAGATACCTAATTTTCCTGGCAAAGAGTTGCAAACTAATGAAAAATGAATAATTTCAAAAATAAAAAACCTGCTAAATAAGGGTTAGGTAGTAACTAACCCTTTCTTTAGACAATTTGAAAAATTAAAATTAGAAATAACATACATTGAGGTTTGTCATCCAATTCAAGCGTGCCTCTGAATCAATTTTTTCTAAATACTTTTGTGGGGACATCACTCGTATGAGGTAATAGGGGTTTGCACCCCTTGACAATAGTTGCCGCCCAAAGGCTGGCAATAATCGTCTACATGACGTAAAACATAAACACACTGGTGTGTTTGTATGTTCGTACCTGTACGTACGTACAGGTAAGATACATTGCACGGGCTGAGATCAATTACCTGATAACGATCTCGGTGATGTCACGGCCCAGAACCAAACGTGCTGCGTCGTTTCTTATCACCTCAACGGAGGCAAGAAACGATGCAACGTGTGACATAATTACGTACATATACGTATGCATGTTTGTCTGTGTGCATGTGCCAAATTCTCTCGAAACTGGCTGTAAAATTGCCAGTGTTTGCCGAGGATTTGGCTCTCCCATACTTAACCGTATGAAGTGGCAGAACACGCAAAATACTGTTGAAAACCTTCTTGTGCAAATATCTCTCACAACAAGGTATTCCACAACTTTCGTCATTATTAATTTATGGCAAAAATGACTCGGAAAAAAATGTTTGGCCCCCAATTTTTGATAAAAAAGTTGGTATCAATATTAATGTAAACCGCACTGACGAACAACTATAAAAGGACAAAATGACGAAAAAAACTACTTTCCATATCTTCTTCTCATAAACAAACACATTAACTAACTACTGGACGAGAAGTCAGGGTGATAAAGAGAGGTTCTCTAATTCGTTTTTTAGTATTCTCAGTGTATGATTCATTGAACGGGAAAAATGGTAACAACTTTTTGTACAGAAAATTGGTCGCTCAATGTTTTCTACCGAGCTAGTTTTGCAACAAAATTAATAATGGCGAAGATATTAGCCCAAGCGAATTAGTAAATGATAAGGAATTTTTGGAAACAAAACAACAGATGGCGCAAAAATTTTGGGTAACATGTCAGGATAGCATTTCTGGTATATTTCCCAACATTTTCAGCCGATTTCCCGTTTTATTCCCGAAAATTATTGTTTTTACCCTAACTTTGGTCTAATTCGACTGTGCTATAAAGGCGAAAACTAAATTAGGGAAGCATATTTTCAACACTGGCGGCGTGTTGCGATGATAAACATGGACGGGTGAGAGTTTTATAATTCTTAAGGTTCCACTTCCATTACGAAAAGAGAATCTCTGTGTCAATTTCAGAGAATAAATGTTTAATTATTCTGTAGAGTGATAGAACTAGCTTTTGTTTTTAGATTCGATTATCTTTTTATTGTAATCATACTAATTATAATTTAAGTATGAATACACGTGTATTTTCAATTTATAATACCATTAAATACTGAATAAAAGTCATCTTCCAAAAAAACATAGGTACCAATTTATACTTGCACGAAAGATAATTGGACTGGAAAATAGAGTAATACACAAATTGCTGTTTAATTTTCTAATCTATACATGGGATTTAGAATGAACGGAAAAATTCATGTACTTAACTTCACTTTTATAACAAGCAGTCTTCTTCGGTAACGGACATTTGTAAAAGAAAGACAATGAGAATTAAGGGTCTTCAATTCACGCTCCCTTTTTGTTGTAACGAATTTTTTTTTTTAGAAAGTCGAATAAATACCAACTTACTTTCGAATATTTGAGGGCTTTCGTTAAACAAAACACACCGATTAAAGACATAAAAAAATTTAAAAATCAGTAAATGTAACTGACTTAAAAAATGGGGAGGGGTTTTATGTTCGTCGGGTAAATTTTTTTTATGTATTACTCAGCAACAGTTAAACCGATTCTGATGATTGAAGATTCATTTTTTTAATGATGCATTAGTCAATGAATTAAAATAACAAATAATATGCGTAAATAAATCTGAATGATAAGGAAGGTTCTCGTTCCGTGGACTTAAAAAGAACGGTCGTTCTTACTTTTCAGATTATTTACACGAGCGACGAAATTTTAGGTGAATTTTTAATTCATGTTTATGAACTCCAAAACGAAAAAAAGAAAATAATGAAGGTTAAGCTCAATAATTTTTATTTCAATCACACTTATCACGCTACTGTACTGATTCGTAGACCCATTAGTTTTTATTTACATCTTATATTTTTCATTCACATTACAGCTAAAACTCCAAACCCCAACTCCATTAACATATCTTTCGACCTTTTTGGAGGACTAGTTTTCGTATTCCCACTTGAAAAAGATTAACTGCATGTTTTTCAATTATCAACAATGTGACGACAGGTACTTTTCGGTTGGAAATGCGTTTAATTTTCAACTACGTAATAATGTTCTGGGCCAGATGCAAGTTCAGTGAACATTTTATGCGGTCAACGATTCCTCGCAAGGCAAGCATTAAAAATTGAACGAATATTCGCGCGAACCCACGAAATTTATATTCAAATTTCGTAGTTTGTGTTTTCCGGCGCCGAAAAACTTTCATTATTTTCGTCGAAAAAAATATTATTAGGGCATCAAAATTTAAGTTTATTTCGGAATTATTCGAGTTAATAAAATCAATTTTTGATTATTTTTTATTTATGGGGGAGGGTTCCGTCATTTTCATAACACGTGTCATAATTAATAAAATCGTTTTTACAACAAATTCGTACATCTTTCTAACGTCTCAAATAACATCTCAAAATTCTGCAAGACAAGATTCGAAAGTTTTCGGGCCACAGTTTCACGAATCTTGATATTCTCAGATTTCATCAATACCGCCATAAATGCAATCCTAAACGAAATTAATTGTCACCCAGGGGTCAAGATTTACATACTCATTTTATTTCAAACTTGGCAAACTTATTCAGATAAATTGTGAAGTTATTTTGTGACTTGAAATAATGAGTATCGCCCTGCGACAATACTGAAGATGCAAACTAGAAATTTTAAATGAAAATGAAAATCACACGGGCCTATAAAAGCAAAATAATCAATCGATCAGTATAACTTCGTGTTGTAAAATACATGAATTTAATATTTAAATTAGGTCAGGGTGTTAGAAAACAAAATCCGGGAAGTGTATTTCTCAACAAACTTGAAATTAAGTCAAAAAGACATTTAAACAGTTTGAAAAATCCCAAAAGATTCAATTTTTCGGCAAAATATTTTGCATTGAGTAAATTTTTCATCGACTGCACTTACTTGATTTCTTCATGTTACAATGCTAATATTCGCGGCTTAGTTTTCGGTAATACACAAAGAACTGGAGTCGATAATGTTAGATAAGAGATTGTTCCGCCGAAACGCTCAATACTACCAGCAATACAATTGTTAAAAATTAAACCAATTGTACGTAATGTAGACATAGAGAATAGGTAATAATATGTGACTCGCTGACCAAAATATTGATTTTCTCATCCATTCTTTTTCAGTTACGAAGTCAAATTTTACTGGCGGCGATGAAAAAAAGAATTTCCTCAAGAGAGGAAAGCAAATTCAGAATCTATTTCGTTAACGTAGATAGCCTACATTACTTAGATCTACAGATACGTGAATACTGTTCCAGAAGGACACTCGACACACGTATCTAGTAGATATATGAAAGAGGAATGAAAAAAAAATTTTTAAATAGTGCAGCAAGCTACGCTAGAAAAGCAGGTTTTCAAATATCATCAAAAACCATTCCTGAATTTTTACATCTCATTTCAGATTTCTTTTAAAATCTCATTCTATATCTCTTTTCACATCTAATAAATCTTTTACATTTTTATGAACTTTTTTTTTTAACTTATTGTTATGAGACGATAGAATGGTTGTTGCCTTTGGAAGAATGGATTTCACCCAAAGATGATTTTGACAATAATTGAAATTAATGATTTTAATTATCTCAAAATGAGGAATTTTATTAATAAAATTCACAACTTTTGTACACGAAACGAATAAAAATAAAATACTTGAATTTGACCTTCAACTTGAACATTTTAAAATAACTTTATAAAAAATTTCCTCGAGTTTATAAAAATTAGCCATAGAAAAGTGGTCAAGAATCTGACTTCAAATACTCGAGAGAAGCTGAAGACTATTGTTCCAGAAGTAGAAGTAATTTTGGTGTCAAAATGGATTTTGTAAGTCAGCTAATATTCAGGGGTTTTGTCCGGAAAAGTGCGGTGGCTTCTCATAGAGGTGTAAGCAAGGCTGTCAAAACCCTGATTTAATGGAAGGGTTTCCTTGAATTTTGGTGTATTTGGGGCGAATATCGAGTAGTAGCATCTCATAGGGCACCAGTGAATACATGTACTTCTGGGAAAATTACGAATAGAATAAAGAGGAATGTACTTAATATTCGAACATACTAAAATTTAAACTAATTTCTTATACACTGTTTTTTCTATGTTTAATTTACTTAAATTATTATGAAGATGAAGGAAAAATATGAAAAAATAGTAGGAGTTCTTGTTAGTCCAGTAGTCGAAAGTATTCGTCTAAAAATTTCAACTCTGATAGGTTGTAAAGTGTTAATTTTATTACTCTTGATATGCGGAATATAGGACGAATTAAAAGGTAAGGTACAAAATGGCTGGTACTATCCAGGTATGTGCAAAAGCAATGAAGTTATACAGGGAAACTTTTTGGGGGTCTAAAATCTGCATGTATATGTACACACAAGAAGCGTAAAGTGTGGTACGTAACAATATTTGTTTACATAATGTTATTCTGTTTACATCTCTGTCGATGGTTTATTTTTCATCTAAAGTTACACTGTTTTTTCGGTATTGATTTTTATAAAAATCCTGTAAGCATTCAGTACATGTACCAAATTTCAGCCCTATAGAATGATAATTATGTCATAATCATCAATAGAGGAATTCTTGTCAGCCCCTATAGCTTAACTGCTTAACCAATTTTCATCAAAATTGTTACCAGTTTCCACTGAATTCAGAACCAACTACATAGCAAATTTTAGCAATATTAAATGATAATAAAAGCCACATATCTGTAACGCTATCACATGACCATAGTTACAGATATATTTGGCTATGCGTATATTCAAGTTTCAATCTAACTTTAAATCATTTGTTTTCTTCATTTTGTTCCTGATTAATTGATAATTTTGGACACATTTACGCGTTCATGTAAATCTGTGAATTATTGCTGGGTAGCAGCATTGGGTACTCACTAATCAAATGATAATTGTAATTTAGCTTTTGTGGGTGGAACTTTTGTCAGCTCTGTAGCCAAACTCCTGGACCAATTCCTTATTTGATACCAGTTTTCACTGAGTTTAGAATCAACTACCTAACATATTTCAACCCTATTGAATAATAATTACTACTTGAAACGCCCATTTGTGGAACTTTCATCAGACACTATGACTAAATTGCTTGACCAAATCTTATAAAACTGTACACAAGTTTTCATTAGGTTTAGAACCAACTACATACCAAAGTTCAGCCCTATCGAATGATAATTACATCTTGACCCCATTGGTGGAACTTCCGTTAGCCTCCACAGCTAAACAGCTTGACCGTTTTTCATTTAACTTCATACCAGTTTTCATCAATTTCAGAATCAATTACCTACAAAATTTCAGCTCAACTGAACAAAAATTGCAACCTCTATCATGTTTACAATAAAATCTTATACATATATGCATATATACACAAACATACACACATACATACATACGGTAATATATATGTATGTATAAAGATATATAAATTTATGATTTTTAGGTTAAAAAACATGATTTTTCATGAAATGAAAAATTACCTCACTCTCAACCCCAACTTCACAAGCTAACTCACACAATCTAAAATAATATGTTTGAAAAAAACCTGCTAAAAATAAATGTAAACGATTCATGATTTCACGGCTGATCCTGTAAAGATTTAAAGAAACATTGTACACCGAGAGATATCACACCACGTTCACCTTCGTTTACACAATAATAATCTTTACAATATGCGGTCCTATCGTTGTGGTCGTCATACAGTTACTTTCTACTCTAGATATGATGCAACTCGTCAATAAGAAGTCACTGTTTTGTCAACACGTCAATATAAATAAACGTCTCTTTCATAAATTGTGCGTAAGCGTCGACTGCAGCTAAGAAAATTTCGAGCATGTTCGTATCAGTATACTTAGAGCTTGCATTGATGTTCAGCTAAATATTTAAGGGAACAAGCAGGCACGATCTAGATTTTTTTCGCCTGTAGACAAACAAAATTTTGGCTTCCCCCACGGTCGAACCCAAAAAAGGAAATTTTGGGTTGAATCCCCCAGGTTTCAGAAAAACAAAAAATTTTCAAACTTTTTTCCTGTGTTCTAGAACATTTATATACTACAAACTTTTTCTGTTTTTTGGAGGTTCTGACGGTTTATTCCCTTGCGACTGGAAAAATTTCCAGCCCCTTTAAGGTTATGCTGATAGGCAGTCGCCTGCTTTGTTGACACCAAGATCCGGCCCTCCGAACAAGCATGGAGAAATATGTATTTTATTTTTCTTTAAGATTCACATACACGATACATGGTTGACTTTCTGTGACCTATACTTTCGTAAAAAAAACAAAAACAAAAAAACAGACAGTTCGACTCAGGGACGTACCGAAAAGATTTTTTTTTTTTGCGGGGGAGAAAAAACATAAATTCCCAACTAGAATTTTTGAAATTTCCAACCGATAATTTCCCAACAACCGGAAATTTTCCCCAACTCTATAAATTGCTAACTGCTGTAAAATTTTCAAATTTCCTAAAAAAAGAAATCATTAAATTCCACGATTTTCCAACTATACATGCAACTAGTAAATTTTCCTGATCTTGAAAATATTTTGAGGGAGTCAACCTTATCCCCACGTCCCTGGTTTGACTACCTACCTGATACGTTAATGACAAAATTTTTGGAACAAATACGTTTTATAACTGACGGTACATAGTGCAATCATGATCAAACGTCGCATAAACAAAAAATGATAAAAGACAAGATCAGTGACACGGTAACCTTTTCCATATTTTCACTGTGGAGATAAATGAATAAATGACAAACTCATGCAAAGAAGAATAAAACAGAAAAATGATTCCTTTTGACAGAGTTTCAGGTTAAGATGATGCCGTGAAAAATTTATAGCATCAGGACAAAGAGCAAGATTTAAATATTCGACGGTAAAATGACAAAAATGACAATAGGTAGTTGAAAAGCTTATACCGTACTTTTAGGTATTCAAATCGGCAAAAAATGATTTTCTGTCTAAGGCTGAATGAAATAATGAGCAGTCAGCCGGGCGTAAATACCGAACTTATTTTATGTTAAAATTTGCATAATTTCACAGACTTTTAATTAAAATTTGACCTCTCTTCCATCATTGACACAAACGTTCCTTGAAACCGTCTTTATACAATTAAATTTCGTTCTCATTATCTGAGGTCACTCGCATTTTTCGAACTCCAAAAAGTACCGAGCGTTACTGCAAATTAAAACTTTTACCGTACTTTTGGACATAATACAAGACAAAACTATATGTTTGAGCCACAACGCCTTTTACCAGTAGGAATCCGCAAAAATTGAAAATCAGCATTTGGGGCTAATTGTAGACACTTTTTATTTTAATTCCACCAAAGTATTCGGATAATATTCACAATACCTAAGCGCACTTCCAGCTATCTGTATCTTAAATCACACAATATCCTACAAAATTCTTTTCTTCGCACATTCGAAAATGCAGAAAGTAGAAAAAGGTCAAGTTTTTAAAAATAGTTCGTAGGCTCTGTAAAAATTTTAAACAGGATTAACTGCACCTAAACTGGACTTGACTATTCTCATGAATGATCTAACCAATTAAACTTAATAAATAATACATGCATAATAGAAGTTAAAATTATTCAGTTTCTCTAGTTTCACCTGATGCTAGCAGAATTGTAATGATATGATATTAAAATGGAAAAATCAGAAAAAAGTAATATGAAGAATTCAAAGTATGATTACTTCAATAAAATATTTTTTTTTTTAAATTGGTAAGTTAAAGGAAACGCGAAAAAAAGAATTACGGAAAAAACTATTCGCGGACAGGAGAAATTTTGGCACAGGTAAAGTCAAATTTTGTCAATTGAACGTCTTCCTGACATTCTGAAAAATACTCAAAACCATTAAACAAGTGGCGTTCAAATTCACCTACCGGACGTACCATAAGACCGATGTGCAACGAATTTGAATGGTACGTTTCTTGACTTAGTACTAATGTTTGGTCCAAATTTTGTGACTATGGAACAAAAATTACGTTCTGTGATATGTTGACAATAATTGTACTCACCTACATACGAGTACATATATTATACTAGTAACTCACACTGACCTACATAAATGGGCAGGAATTATCAATTAACCAAGAGCATTGAGCCAAGACTTCTTAGTCTTAGGGAACGAAATGTTCAACTCATTGATCATCCCTGTATCCAATTTCTATCGTGACATTGTTTATAAATTCTACTCCCCATTACAAGATTCATGTATAATATAATCATTTACAGCAAACAAACGGATTAAGAACTCACACTACCTACAGTTATGGATTAGGTACATTTACTATGAGGCGAATCAATGATCAAACAGAACTGGAACTGAAATCAACATTAGATCCGGAGCGCGATGCAGTAAAATAAAATCCGGTTGCATAAAAGTGCAAAAAAGATTTTATTTTCGATTTAGAAATTTCATTATATAAATTGCAAAAAAAAATACCAACTTTCGGCTTTCAACGTTTTCTTAAGAGGCGTGAACAAGACGTCATTTCATCCCAGAATTAAAATGGATGAAACGATCAGAAAAGTGAAGGAAACAAAAGAAAAATCATATGGATTCAACTTGAAAAACTTAGTACAGTCGTAAAAATATATAGTTGACAGATAACATTTATGGAAACAAATAAGAGTAAAGTTTTGTAGAAACGAATGAAAACAACTCTAGCTCAGCAATACTTCGATACAAAAACCCAGTTTTCCAATTTTCATCCATAATTCCAAAATATCTCTGCCGCCCATCAACCGCGGTAAGGGTGTATTTTCCAAAAGTGTCGAATTCTGTAATGGCTGCCATTTGAAAACCAGGAGATCCCAGGAGATCGATTTCTCTCAAATTCAATAACAAACCAGTGCCTAATAGTCTCCAACTGCCACAAACATTTCAAGTCAAAATCTTTAAATTTAAAGGAATTATCGTGATGACAACATGGTAGGTTTGCAACACTTGGAGAACCCTTACCTCCGAAACTAACAGATGAATCTCAAAAACTTTAACACGAATGTGTAGCCTATGAATGCTTCTAACACTACGCCACGTTTCATTACCATAGATCGAACAGCGGGGGCTCCACAGACTCTCAAAAAGTGTCAAAATGAACAAAAAGTGGAAATATATATTAATATATATTGAAGCACCACTTTGCAGCACTTTGACTTGTACTGACCTGGCAACACTAATAAATTATTTTTTAGGATGGAAGCAACAAAACATTTGTAGTTGGTGCATGCGCCCTGAATTTTGTCTGAATAATTTATTGTCTATTTTTGTCTTAAAAAATCAGGTCGTATGTTTATTATAATGATACAGAAGAATTTGAGTGACCTATATATTTGTGATCCACAACTCAGGATTGGTGCTTTTCCACAGGTCCCGCCACCGCACTGAATGCAATAGTTGGAAGGAAAATACACTAAAAAAATCTACATTCCAAAAACTTGAAAATATTGTAGAAAAATATCGATCGTAATCGATATCTGTATAACTGACAAGCATATCGATATTTCATTCTTAGTTTCGGGGGAAAAAAAAAACTAAAATTCTTACTGTTTCAAAGAAAACTGAATATAAATTACAAAAAACAATCGACAGTTATAGATACTTTCAACAAAAATATTGATCTATCGATGTTTTATTGCTAAAAATTCAAGGGCTTCTTTGTTTTCTGATAGTCATAAAAACTACTAAACCAGTAGGCACCAAACTCCCATCATATGTGGTCCAACATAAGGAATACCTTTCATGAAAATTTTAGCCATATCTCTATTGTAATTTTTTCAAAACTGTAAACACAAAATTCTTGCACCAAGTTTGACTTCCACCGAGTGATCCATGATAATTATGAAATATTCTTTTTTTTTTCATCATAGCTGTCATTGTCTTTGAATATTAATGAAAGAAATCAGGTAGATACACTTTTTTACACCCAAGTTTTTAAATTACATACTCAGTATCAAAATTAAAGACATAATCTTAAAAAAATAAGTTGAGATGTCTTGCTCTTTCCCATATCAAAGAAACCTAGCATTTGTTCAAAGATAACTCTCTGTTATACTTAACCTATTGTATTTTTTGAGAAAAAATGATTTCTATCCTCTTTAAAATTTTAGTGCTACACTTTTCCCAATGAAATTTTCAATTTTAGAAAAATTTCAACTTTTTGTGAAATTAAATAGACCTAGTCTGGGTCCAATTACGTTAAATAATTGTCCTCAGTCTGTTGTACAATACAGTTTTTATGGGGTTTGAATGGGTTGAGTTGAAATAATAAGAATTTGGTTAATTAAAAAATAAATATGAAAGTCAAATTTCGTGGCTCAAACAACATACTTTGAAATATATTATAGCACAATGAAATCTATAAATTCAAAATTCTCCTTTTTTTGGCTCCATGAGGGTTTGAAAATGGTCTAATGATGAAATAAACATCAAATTTGAATTCAGCGCTTCAAAAAATATGTCTAACTATATATTACAAAATAAAATCTGAAAATGAAACCTTCTTTCATTCTCGGGCTCCATGAAGGTCGACGAATGGGTGTAATGGTAAAAAGAACATCAAATTCGAATTCGGCGCCTCAAAAACTAACAAGAAAAATGTGCAACTTTCTAAAACTATGTAAATTAATGAATTAAGAAAAAGTTATTAAAGCAGCGCCAATAAGTTTGCGTTTAATGTTTTTCCTCTGCTCACCTTATACACGCAGCGCTATTAACCTAGCCTTCATCGATTTTCCTTTATAAATAAATTTTTCGAAATGATAAAATAAAAAAACCAAGCCTAAAACCTTCCTAGGTTCATAAAGAATGCATGTACAAAAATTCAGTAACATTGGTCAAGTAGACATTGAGATTATCCTAGACATACACTATTCCAAACTTTCCTCTTTTTTATCAGTATAATCATAGACATGGATAGAATATATATATACACACACATAAAAAAATTCGGTCAAAATGGGAAAATGGTACTAATCGGTTTTTCTCATGAAACAGATGATTTTCATCATCACCACCCCTAACCTTTTTGTGAGGTCAATTTTAATGGTAAAAAAGAAGTATAATAGGTGAAAATAAAAATAAAATTATAGGATTTAATTTTAATTCAACCAGACTAATTAAATTCTGTATTTTTCAGATTTGGACTCCTCATTTAAAAAAATGCATATATACCTATGTGGGGACAATACTCGTATGAGGTAATAGGGGCTTGCACCCCTCGATGACAGTCGCCGCCCAAAAGCTGGCAATAATCGTCTTTATGATGTTAAACGAATTTACACTGGTGCGTTTGTATGTTCGTACCTGTACGTACGTACAGGTAATATACATTGTACGGGCAGAGATCAATTACCTGATAACGATCTCGGTAATGTCACGACCCAGTGCCAAACGCACTGCGTCATTTCTTATCACCTTGACAGAGGCAAGAAACGACATAACGCATGACATAATTACGTACATGTATGTATGTATGTGTGTCTGTGTGCGTGTGCCAAATTCTATATATAAACTCTCAGAACCGGCTCAAAAATTGCCAGTGTTTGCCGAGGATTTGGCTCTCCCATACTTAACCGTATGAAGTGGCAGAACACGCAAAATACTGTTGAAGACCTTTTAGTGTGAATATCTCTCACGACAAGGTATTCCACAGTGGTGACCTCGACGTGATTTTTTGGTTACGTCGTGGGTGTCTAAGCACGTTGCGCTAATTCTAAAACTAGGCGCAGTGCGCTGGCGAGTTACTTGCTTGTGATACAAATTTTTTCACAGACCTAGACACCTTTGGCTGTCAAAGCAGAGGTCTGACTTTAAAAGTGGGAAATTAAACCCCCCTTCCAAATATATTTGCCAGAAGGGAACCAAGAGAAGTACACCTGGAGGAACAAAGTTGCCCTCATCCGCCAACTCCTCCAGCTTTGACCAGAGACTCTGAAGTCTTTGAGACTCCGGAGAAGCAAAAATGAATCCGGAGGCCAAAAGCCTTGCGTTTGGGAGCTGTCGTCAACCCAAACGAGACAACAGCTCGCACCTTCAGAAGTGGTCGTCTTTTGAGCCAAGACTCCAACCTTTTGACACCAGACTGACAACTGACGGAGTCTGGTGGAACCTTTGCCTAAAGCAACTCGAAAGAGAAAAAGCAGATTACAATGCCTAACACCAATGGAAGTGGAAATACCATGAACCCGACATCAAACCAGCCTGGAACAGGTGGAAGTGGTCAGCCACAGCTGACCCCTGAAGTGCTTGCAAAGCTACTACGGCTGTTGCAGATGCAGACTCTGCAGAACCCTGCGATCCAAAGGCAGAGGATTGAGATTCCGGAATTTTTGCCAAATGAGGTAGAACTCTGGTTGACTCTCCTCGAAGGTCGTTTCAAAACAGAAAACTTGCAAAATGACCAGAAATATACATACATTTATAGCAGCATGCCCGCAGAAATAATATGCCGCATTCCGGATATCATGGAATGCTCTCCAGCAGAAGCAGACAAATACAGTTGGTTCTGCAAGAAAATTAGAAATGTGTTTGGTAAGACCTAAAACCAGATAATCGATGATGTCATAGGTGGAATGAAGATGGGAGACGATAAACCCTCCATCTTCATGGCCAAATTAAGACAAAAGGCCGATAACATCGTATCACTGTCGGTCATTGGGAACCAGTTCTGTAAGCAACTGCCCCAACATGTTGTACAGTGTCTGGCAGCTATGGGTACCACGGTAATTAATAATTAGAAGGACCTAGACTTTTTGGCAAAGAGTGCCGATAGTGCAGTGGAACATTTGAGATCAGCATCCTCGATTTGTGCAGTATTGACAGAGACCGGAGAACTAGCTCAGCTGACTAGCGAAATAAAGAAGAAGAGTAATAACAATAGCCCAAGAAATGGTAGAAGTAACAACCACTCAAAAAGCAGGAGTAACAATAGAAATAACGATAGAAAATCCAGGTCCAGAGACCGAAAGAGAAATTCTACCAGGGGTCAGAGTCCAACTCCCCCTAGAAGAATATCATCCCCCAAATACCAGTCTCAGAATTGGGATGATAAATCCTGCTTCTTTCACAATAGATTTGGCACGGAGGCCACCAAGTGCAACAACAGATGCCAATGGTGGGGAAAAACATACAATAAGCCGTCAAACTAGAAAGAGGGGTCGTCTATGCCGCTGAAGATCCCTTGAAAAAGTATTCACGCCACCTGTTCTTCAAGGACAGGACTAACAGGAGACGTTACCTTATAGACTCAGGTGCTGACTTGAGCATTTTGCCAGTAAGTAAAAACCAACAGGAGTTTCCTCCGAAATACTACCTCTGAACTGTGAATGGTCAAAACCTTCCAGCTTACGGAATAGAATCCAACAAAGTAAGCATCGGTTTGCGAAGAGACATGACGTGGTCCTTCACAATTGCGGACGTTATAACTCCGATCCTGGGTGCAGATTTTCTCGCGCACTACGGCCTGGTAATAGACCTCAAAAATGGAAAAATCATAGACAATAATATAGGTCTATGGGTGGAAGGCAAAACACTAGCGTACCAACTGGACACCAACATATCCAGCTGCACTAAAGTTGACGAACAATTCCTATGGATTCTGTCAGACTCTCCTGGAGTCACTCAATCATCAATTCGCAGGCATCCGACCTATAAGCATGACACTTTTCATTATATAGAAACTAAAGGACCACCTTGCCATGCTAGATCCCGCAGGCTACTGCCTGATAAACTCAAAGCAGCACGGGAATACCATGATCACATAATAGGGGAAGGCATATGCCACTCCTCAAAAAGCTCATGGAGTTCCCCGATCCACATGACCAAAAAAGCTAGTGGAGAGTGGCGAATTGTTGGAGACTACAGGGCCTTAAATGCCAAAACAGTTTAGATCGCTATCCAGTCCCAAACATAATGGACTTCAATGCGAATATGAAGGGTAAAACAATGTTCACAAAAATCCACATCAACTGGGCATTCCACCAAATTCCAATGGCTGAACAGGACATTCCAAAGGCAGTGGTCATAACCCCCTTTGGTTTATTCGAATACCTTTGAATGCCATTTGGACTCCGTAATTCTGCACAAACTTTCCAGAGATTCATCAATGGACTGTTTATGGATTTGCCGTTTGCTTATGCATATTTGGATGACATATGCATTTGCTCAGAAGGCGGTGAGCAACAGCACGAGAAGAATGTAAGAACCATCGTACAACGTATAGACGCTGCTGGACTTACCATCAATGTTGGAAAAAGTTTATACAAACAAACCAAAATTGACTTTCTCAGCTATCAAGTCTCGACCGAAGGCATTTCCCCTTTGAAGACCATGGTAGAGCCCATATTGAAATTCCCAAAACCCTCAAACATTGCAGAACTCAGACACTTCTTGGGGATGGTGAATTTCTATAGACGTTGCATTAAAAATTCTGCAGCCGAACAAAGTAAGCTGTTTGCATTGATCAAAACAAACAAAAAGAAAGACAAGACTCCACTCGATTGGACAGAAGAAGCTGAAAAAGCATTTGAAAACATCAAAGAAACACTGGCAAATGCAACTCTACTCTCTCACCCAGACAAAAGTCTGCCGTTATGTGTCGCAACTGATGCATCCGACTTTGCTATTGGTGCAACACTGTACCAAAAGGACAATGACAAGAAGTTACCGCTCCCTTTCTTCTCCAGAAAGCTATCAAAAACAGAAAAGAATTACAGCACATACGACAGGGAGTTATTGGGAATATTTGCTGCGTTGAAGCATTTCAGGCACCAATTAGAGGGTAGATGTTTCACTGTGTATATAGATCATAAACCCCTAACACATGCCTTCACGCAAAAGACAGAACCAGCTTCCCCGAGAAGAGCTCGACAATTGGACTACATAGGACAATTGACTATGGACATCCAGTATATAAGTGGAGAACTTAACACTCCAGCTGATGCTCTTAGTAGGATCGAAGCCATCTCGGCACCGTCTCAATTACCTTATGCTGAAATAGCTAAAGAACAGTTAAGGGACGCAGAATTGCAAGAACTGTTGTCGAACGATGACACAGCTCTCAAATTGAGACAAAGGAAAATCCCTGGTACTAATGTCTTACTAACATGCGACATTAGTACAGGCAAGAACAGGCCATTCCTGCTGACAAAGTATCGCAAATTGGCTTTCAGTAGTGTGCACAATCTATCGCACCCTGGACCAAAATGCACTGCTGGATTAGTAGCATCAAGATTTGTTTGGCCTCGAATGAAATCTGACTGCAACAAATGGGCTCCCAGTTGCCTGAATTGCCAAGAGTCCAAAGTAGGAAGACACTTTCATTCGCCTCTTAAATCTTTCAAACAAACGGAGTGGTTTAAAACGATACACATAGACTTGGTGGGTCCATTACCCCCATCCCAAGGACACAGATACCTGTTAACGATGATCGATAGAGCAACCCGATGGCCAGAGGCAGTTCCTCTCTATGAGATGACAGCTCCCACGGTAGCTGCCAGGTTATACGACACCTGGATTGCCCGCTATGGCGTACCTGAAGTCATCATCACGGATCAGGGTCGTCAATTTGAAAGCTCGCTCTTCTAAGAGCTGTCTAAGAAGCTTGGTGCACAACACAATCACACCACAGCTTACCATCCTCAAGCAAACAGTAAAGTTGAGCGAATGAACAGAGCTTTGAAAGCCTCCATCATGGCTTGCAACACCAAGAGATTGGTTCATATACTACCAACCATTCTCTTGGGCCTTCGATCTGCTCTTCAAACGGACACAGGTCACTCTGCGGCGCAGTTGGCGCTAGGCAAAGAGCTACACCTACCAGGGGACTTTTTCACCCACTCGAAAGAAATTAGCCCCAAAACGCTTGTCCAAAACATATGGACTGATGCTAACAGCTTTTTGAAACAGGCAGCTCGTCATGGCCAACCAAAGATTTATGTCTCCAAACACTTGGCCACAACTTTTCATGTGTTTGTCAGAAACGAAAAAATAAGATCTTCGTTGGAGAAACCATATGCCGGTCCTTATAAGGTTGTATCACAAGATGACAAGAATTTTGTGATACTAATCGCAGGTGAAGAAAAAACAATTTCAATTGATAGATTGAAACCTGCGTACCTTATAAACAACGACAGAAAAATGCTCCAAAGAGCAACAAGGAAGATGACAGACAGGAAAATAGAAGAAGAAAAACAGTCTGCACAGTCCAATATCACACAACCACAAAAAGTTGAGGACAAACCAGTCAAAAAAGGTGATAAATCACAAAAATCACCAGTAGAGAAAACAAAAACAAAGAAAACGGTGAAGTTTAGTGATGAGATTGTTAAAATACATTACGATCCATCAGCCCCCTTATGCCCACAAAAAAGAGGCAGGCCCCTTGGCAACAAAAAGCAAAAAAACGAGATTCCAACACGAAAATCCGAGAGATTGGCAAGGAGAAACTAAAAATATTCACAAAAATTAATATCCGCCACAAAATCTGCAAACCCGCATAAAAATACGCACGAGAATCTGGGAATATTTATAACAAAAGAAATTCCACAGATAAGCAGAGAATAAATGCGTGCAAATAAAATACGACACGAATAAACAAACCCACGTGCGATACGGAAGAAAACATCGCAACGTGTTTCTATTGACAAATATTCAGATAACAAAACAGTCAATAGATTGTGATGTCACAAATGAAGAGTGCATTCCTTTGTGAGATACAAAATTTCAAAAACACGAATATTCAAACACGCTTAACTCTGCTTGTACTTAACAGATTTTGATCGGAAAACTTTTCAGCAAAAGAATATTTGATGCACTATCTCCTCCGAACATGTCTGAAATGAGATAACGACTTGGAATAAAGCTGTGATTGAAAAATATTCTCGCAACGTTTTTCACTCGCCTTTCTGCTGTTGACAATTTAACACGCCGAAATTTCTATCATTTTTCTTTCCTTTTTCCAATATTTTGTTCTTTCCTTCCTTATGTCGTCCCTAACCAACACGCCATTTTCAACCCCAGACTTCCAATTTGTAGTTCCACCTGTACCTCAGCCTGTAAAGACTAAGGAACAGATGGAACAAGAAAAGGAAATTGAAAGGATTGAAAATGAACTATTGATGGACACGACCTCAGCTGTGGACATTGTAAAAATGATGTCCGCACCCCTTCCATCTCACCGCCAAAGTCGCCGGAGAAGACACCAAGAGTGGAGAGGTGGGTACGTTTTTCGTTTCATGATCTCAGGAAAATTTTGACACCAATAACTCAAATTCATGTAGATAGATAGATAGATATATAGATAGATAGATAGATAGATAAATACATAGATAAAGTCCATTTCATGTTTTCAAGGTGAAGATCGCAATGTTTGTCTGGACTAGACCTATTGATTTTATTGCTGATTGTCTGGACGGTACTTCCGGTACTACCATTTTTGTTTTTATTTTGGCTATAATATGCTCAATTTTGCATCAATAGCCACGAAATTCGGAAAAATTATTTATCATAATTGATTGTATTACGCTACCAATTTTGGGGTGGATCGGCCGGACGGTACTTCCAATACCGGTATTTTTTTTATATTGTCACAAAATACGAAATTTTGGAACAATGTGGGCGAAATTTTAAACAAATATTTATCATATTTTATTGTAACATACTGCTAATTTTGGTACGGATCGACCGGACGATACTTCCAGCATTTTTCCCTCTTGTTTTCTAATTTGCATGAACTTTTCTTTTTGCAAAAATTAACCACATGCTCGTTTCTTTTTTTTATTTCATAACTTATTATATTTCATTGGTTTTATTTGAAATTATATGATTATTTACCATTCTTTATCATCTTAATTAATTTTTCATTAAAAGAAATAATGCTATTGAATTTCTCATTGTCTAATATTTCGTCAGCAGCTAACAAATTTCATACAATCATACATACCATTAACCCATATAAACTTACAGACAATTAATGTGACCATCAAAATTCATAATTTTTTCTCTTGAATACCTAGGTACTCTTTCTATCGATGCTTGCTGCGGTAGTTTTTTTTTTACATTTGGTCCAGCATAACTTCTTATAAAATTTATTTTAAATGATAGCCGATGATCCCATATCATTTTTACTCAAATCAATGAGACAGTTTCTGAGTTATCCTAATTATAACAGCAGTTCAATTTTATCAACAACTTGAGCTATAAGAGGGTGTCACACCCCCGGAACCCCTTTCGCGCGGTTCATAGGTGAAATAATGAATGTATGAAAATAGCAGAACAATTTGAAAATACGTATCCTTGGTCAGAAATCTATTTTATTTTAAGTATATGCAGCGAATCGCCACTACCCAATGCAGAGAACTTTTTCTTTACGAGTATATATCAGACTGCAAAACATCTCCCAGAACGCTATAGACCTATTATTTTTGTTTGTTAAATCTAATTCATCTGGCGTTCCTTTTTCCTCACTATTTCGTCCATTCTCCTCTTTTTGTTTGTTTTGTTTTTTCTTCATCGCACTCCTGTCAGTGGAAAAAAAGAAAAAAAAACCACCCGGATTAAGGAGATTTTCAACTTAAGACTCGTCTAGAATAGATTATGTCAGCATGCTGCGTAAACGTAAACGAAGTGGCAAGGGTTTTTCTTCGATATTTTTTTTTGGGCGACATTGCTACGCGTTTATACTTTACTGATCCGCCAATGGCTGTAATTTATTTCATCCAATAAGCTGACATATTTTCTAAATGCATTCGCGTTTTCCGTTGTTTTCTTCTCAGGGCAAGAATTATTCCCTTTTCTATGTCGTTTTCACCTCTACCTTATTCCGAACAAGAATCTTCATTAGTTTAGAATTCTCTTACATATAAGGGTCTAGATAGCCCGATAGTAAGGTTCGGGGGTCCATATCTTTCTGACTCGACATTCTGACCCTCCGCACAAAATTACAACCGCCAACAAATACAAGAAATTTTGTTAATGTCGAGTTTTTTTTGGAAATAAGGTGAGTCCAGACGCCAGGGACTCCCTTACCTACACCCCCTTGCTCTGAACATTATTTTTTAAATGTAGGTACTATATTTACACAAAGGCGTCTTTATTTCTATTAGTGTTGAACAGACTGAACATGAACAACGAAACGTTGACTAATTACTCACAAGATGAAAACATAAGAAAATGATCATGACCGTCAAGAGAACAGATAATTGTCAGCACGACATCCGAATTTTAGCAACTTCCGTATATTAAAATTTGTATAGGGCACATAATAAACTCATTTGAAACAAATTACAATATTGCTCAATGACGCTGCTGAGAATTAGATACGGAAAAACAGGAAACCCGTAAAAAATTACATTTTATCAATTTTAACTTTATTCGTCCCGGCGTTTCAGAATATTCCCGAATAATTTACATTAAATTTCACAAATTCATAACAATTAAACGTCACAATACAAATTCGAAACGGAGAATATCATGAGAAATGAACATCACTCGATGCGCAATTAAGAGCAAATCGGGGTAATCGTGAAAGATATCTGGTTCTTAAGACTAACCAGGAAGTGAAAAAAGCTGTTGTACTTTTTCCCACTTTTGGCTACTATGGAACAAATACCGCGGAGCATTCAATAAGAAAACGAAGACACAAAACTACTTTGAATTAACAGAATCGTGACGGAGGAAAATATGTAGATGATTTTATGTTTGTTCCGATTCTTTGATCTACATAAATATTAATCGAATTCGAGAAGCCGATATGAGAGAATAGAAGAGGTTCACAGGATTATTGAGAAATACTGCAGTATTAAGAAAATTTACACAAGAAGCGTACGAGTAATGAGATATCGGTACACGAAAAAATGAAAAAGATTCAACAGAGGGACCACTACAGTCTATTTGAAACAAATTAGTTACGCAACCCGTTCACTTATCCGGAAGATTACCACAAAGAATTTCTCCAAATATATAAAAAAATCTTGGGATTTTTGATTGTGGTCTCTTAAATTACAGATTTTTTTTTTTTTATTAACTAATTGAGCATACGAGTATGTATCTACAATATTCAAAATTCCTGCATCAATGATCTACTCGTGTATGTATAGCAAGTTGCGTTCAAGCGCGCCGTTACTTATGCAGCGAAATGAGACATACATCGAACGTTCAACAAAATGTCAAAATTATTATCTGAGGCAGAGCCATAAGTATTCTTATAGAAATATTTTGGTTGTTTAATTTCACCTCAGTTGGCCTCGACAACTGACTATCATTTGTCAAATAAGGTTTGTGCAGAATAAAAAACAGATACGAACAAAATAGCTAATAAATGATATAACTAATTAAATAGACGCAAAATATTGAAACAAACGAAAAAAATAGGTGTAATAAAAGAATTAATGTGAAACACAAAACCAGTGAAAAGTAAAAGCAATGTGTTGTCTTCGGCGCTGCCGCCAACTCACGTTGTAGGCCTTTTTTTTACTCACTAAAGAATTGTTCATTTATCGTAGACTGGCGTCAAAATAATCGAAATTTCTATTGATGATTTTTTGTCTTTTTCATAGACTGACACATACAATGAGTCGACTGACAATAAAGACGTTGATGTACGACCTATTTTTTTTTCTCGTTGAGGAAAGAGAAAACCTGCATAAAAAACATAATTTTCCTCCCACGTTGACACATAATTACAAAAAATTTTTAATTCAACTCCCTTTTCTTCTTCTGCATGAATCAAAGAATAGAAGATGTGACAAGAGCTAAATCGTAATTTAAAAACTTTTGCTGAGTCTGCACTCATCCCTTAGGAGGGCAAGAATTTTTCCAAACCAAAGATGGTGGAAGTAATTTAATACATAAGTGAAAGAAAATATAAAGGTATAAAACTATGGAATTAAAAGAAAAAAAATTATTCATTAAAATAGAAATGATAATTGAACAATTTTATTCTCAGCAAAAATTTTTGGTGTACTGAAAAATTTTTAAATTGTTGATGAACAATGAGAGAACTACCATACCTTGTCCAATTATAGTTGGCAGTGGAATGGCCATGTGGTTAAGTTCACTGCTTTTAGCTGGCAAATATGTAGGTTTCAGGTTTGATTCCCCAAACTCACAAAACATACATCTAGTGCCCCCTGATGTGTGCTGCACATATGCACCCATGTGGTGTACGGTGGAACTCAACAACTCTCCTTCCTAACTTATGTCACTAACAGATGACGCCTATATAGAGGAAATATAACCAATATAGGTAGTGTAAGTTTGTATGTATAGGCGTAAGAGGCGATTGTAGCTTCACTCAACCTCCCAAAGCCACTAACGATGCATATTGTTCAACTCATGTCGAGTCTCTCTAGGGAGAAGTGTGAGAGAACTGCCATACCTTGTCCTGTATGAAATACATTTGCCAGTTATAGTCGGTGGTGGAATGGCCATGTGGTTAAGTTCACTACTTTCAGCCGGCAAATATGTAGGTCCTAGATCTGATTCCCCAAACTTACAAAATCTACAAACAGAATCAAATGACCAATTCAGTGAAATACAATTAATTGAAGTAATCCAGTACATCATTAAGAATCTTGTAATCCCAGTTTACTTTTCATCTCATATTAACTGATGCATTCTGAGATCAGTAATAGATCTCAGATATTATTAAAAACGCTTCCAAGAAATAATTTTACGTGAAAATACGCTTTTCTAAGTATAAAACAGCGCACTACTTAGATACATATAGATGTGTACCTTACCACACAATAACTTTAGCCCTAAAAGACTGCAGGGGTTTGAACATTAACCACGATGTATTTCATCACGTAGTAACTCAAATAAAAGGGTACAAAAAAGTATGTTAATTATGAAAAAAACTGGACAACTGAATGACTGGTAAACAATGTATCCACTGTAATTGCTTTAGAATAAGCTTCAAATAGGTAAAATTGAAGAATACATAATACTTTCGAGGAGATGGAAGAGTAGTCCCTAGCCCTTCGTCTAATTCAGTGGTTTACAAATTATGGGGCGCAAGCTTACTTCAAGGAGAGTGAGACACTACTTAGAAAAATAAGTAAAACAAAAATTTATTTACAAAAACAAAAAACAACATTAGGCCACTATCTGTTTTGAAGTACCTGTGTGCGTTTCCCTTTTGAAAAATTATTGAGTTAAAAATTTATAGCGGGTGATAAACCCATTTGATATTTCAATCAAGTTTTTAGCATACTTGAATGAAAAAAGTGTCTTTACACCTGAAAAATACAACAATATCCATATTTTGTTTTGTTACCAATCTCTATTAATTAGAATAAATTCAAATAATTCAACTATAATGAATTTCTACAATAATTCTTTATATCACATCAGCATAAATAAATGAATTAGAAAATTCGAAAAATTCACAAAAGCGAAACATTTCTAAAATTTACTCAAATTATATTAAAATATAAAATCAGAATTTTTGAAGTTGACAGGTTGGCTCCGTTGATTTAAATTCATAAATTCATTCGCCATAAATTGGGAAGTAGGTCTACAAAAAAAGACCATTTCAAGCAACTCGAATGAGAGCCGTCATGTAATACAAAAAAAAAAAAAAAAAAAAACGGTAAACAATGGACAAATATGTAAGAGCGTATCTTGATGGATTGGTGAAGGCAAAACAGCAACTGCGTTGTTGAGTAAAATACGACTTTGGCAAATTAGCAATGATTACACAATATTATTAGTAGATGACGTATTGGTCCGCGACAAAGGCTAAAATTTACACTGTACCCCACCCTACCTTAAACGTGCTACGATGACGGTAACGAATATTCCTGGTGCTCATCCAAAACGGAAATTTTGAAAGAATATTAAAGAGCATTAAAATATACATTCCGCGTCAAAATCATGTATAAATAATACTTTCTACGAATGAAGTGAACTCATGACCCTATAGAATGTCGTTCATAGGATTATAATTTTACTTCGTCAGAATGACACACTAGAACATAAATTTTATTTACTTACATTTTCTTAAAAAACTAAATGATGCCAGAAATTCACGTCGACAGAAACAGACAGTCAAAATTTAAGGATACAGAGTAAAAATCATATAGTTGGTAATAGGTCTATGCATGCAAGGTGTTAGGCCCAGGACAGCAACTTATGATTTCTTCGAGCTCAAGAAATACTATTACCCTTCAAGTTTAATCGGCATATTGTAGGGGAATGCCAAATTTTTAATGTTCTGAAAGTTATCAACAATTTTCGAGATGATTCAAAATACAATTGCCAAAGAAATTTCAGTTCAGTCATATTTCTTCGGTACGTTTAGGCTCTCTCTGCCTTCAGCTTCAAAAAACTGTAACATATAGCTACGAATTTTTCTTCGTTCAACCTAAAAGAATAACCCAGAAACAAGATACAACCAATTTTATCTATTTATCAACTTTTGAGCAAAAATTGGTGTACCAACGATCACAAAACCATTCAACTATACTTTGGGTCACTTATATTAACTTCGTGTGCGTGAAAACGAATGTCAATAATGCATGGAACACACAAATGTGATGACACTTTCAAACAGGTAAAAACGAATACTAAATATGTTAAAAGTTGAAAGTGTTGATTAAAAAATAAAGGTAAGGATATAAGAATGAAAAAAAATGTCACTTGTTTTATGATAAACCATTAAGAATTGTTGGGGCCTTATTACTCTATTATTTGAACTGTTTAAAACAGAAACAGGACAACTCAAATTAAGAATTCAAGACAATTATGAACATGATATGAGAAAGTTTTGCTATTGTACAATTACTCTAATCAATGAAGGTAAACAATAACCTTTTGATCATTAAGGTATTGATAAGCTTTAACCAAAAACCAGTAACACTTTTCTAAACTGGCTTTATTGTAAAAGGTACCAATAAAAGTTTCTCAGAATTATTAACGTATTTAGTATTGAGAATTTTACAAATAGTTCAACTCCCAAATACATAGATATATTATGTGGAATACCTTGTCGTGAGAGATATTCTCACCAGAAGGAAATTCTACAGAATTTAAGCGTGTTCAGCCACTACATACGAAAGTATGGGCAAGCCAAAACCAAACCGAACACTGGCGATTTTAGAGCCGGTTCTGTGAGTTTTTATACAGGTTTTGGCGGGTGCACACAAACACACGTACGTAGTAAAATACGTACGTTGTTTAAGTACGGCCAGGTCGCATCATCCCCTACTATAGTAGGTGGCGGCTGGCCGGTTCGTGTACGAATCGTGACATTGATTGATGGATGACGTCACGATTCGTACTCGTACATTATCTGCAAGTATTCGCAGGTAATTACGATCGAACGTAATTTCGTGTGTTCGTTTAACGTCGCAAGGACGATAAGTTGCCTGCCCTATGGGGCGGCGACTGTCGTTGGGGGTTCGAGCCCCTACACCTCATACCGATGAGTCCCCACATATTATATGTAGTCTGTATTTTCCATATTAGAGTAAATAGAAATATCAAAATTTTGCTTTTCCGCAGAATTATAACAAATTCCTACTTTTGACATCTTTTGTACTTTCCAGAACATAATAGTGCAATTACTTATACTAATTTAATCAATAGGTCAACTATCAATTAATTTTATAAATTACAAGCCTCCCCATTTTGTTCTCAAATTTAAATACACCTATGTGATTATCAGTTTATTTTTTAATTGTTACTAACTTTGTTCCTGTACTCAATATCTATGACTCCAAAACTAGTAACATATATTCAGTATTAAGAAATCTATCAACAGGTCAACAAATAAATTGATAAAATACATTTGTGGCTGTATTTTGAGTATTGGATTAAATAGAAATCTACAAGTTATACTTTGCTGCAAAATTGTTACTTATTTTAAATTTAAACTTCTTCATCTTGTTCCAGAAAATAAAGGTCTGTTTACATCCACTAATTTAATCAATAGGTTAACTGTCAAATAAATGTGGAAATAAAAATCAGTTTCATTTTCCATGTAAAGTTGAATAGATCTATGTGTGTTTTCATTCACATTTATATCGCTGTTGGTTTTGTATCGATATTCATTCTTGTCTTTCCCCAAACAAGTAACATAATGATTATTTAGGATTACATCAATAGGTCAACTCCGAAATACATTAAAATAAGACATCGCTGCAGTGTTTGAATGATAAACTAAAGAGAAAACAGACATACACCAATTTTTTCACTCAGATAAATTGTTACTAACTGCTAGTTATAAATACGTCCTCAATTCCAAAAAATACTAGATTTGTTAATTTCATGAATTTCATTAGTAGGTCAACCATCAAAAAACCTAGTTCTTTTCTTCTATATGTGAGTTAATAAACCTATTTGAGGTTCCACTAATATTTAAATTGTTACCGCTTTTCTATTAATACTCAAACCACATTTCTCAAAAACCGGTAACATATTTAGTAATAATGATTTTATCTTTAAGTCAATTATTAAATATAGTCGGATAAATGTCAATAAGTATGTTTCTACAATAATGCCTGTTCAGCAAACTGTTACTAGTTTTTGGTTAGGGCTTATTAATTTCTTAATAATCAATAAGTCATTATTTTCTTTTATTGATTAGGGTAATAGGACAACAGGAAAACATTCCCATATTACGTTCATAATTTTCTTGAATTTTTAATTTGAATTGTCCTATTTCAGTTGTAAGTAGTTCAAATAATGGAGTAATAAGGCCTCAACAATTCTCAATGGTCTACCATAAAATCAGTAACATTTTTTCCTAACCTTATTTTTTTACCTTCATTTTGCAATCCACGTCTTCAACTTTTAGATTCCATGTTTTTCTAATTTTTTCTATTAAAAAATAAATACATCTTATTCTCAAATTTTTTACTGGTTTTCATCAACATTATGACGATTATGAAAAGATTTTGGTGTTTGTTGATTACTATGTGTTGATGGTCAATAGGTCAGTTATAAAATGTTAAAAACATACTTCTACTCTTTACTAGTTGTCTGTTAGTTGTCCTATTTGTAATTCAGAATTTTTATTTTTTTCTTATACAATTTGCAGTCACAATGATAAGTATTATATATTTTTCAGTAACATTTTTCAGATTACCAGGTAGATGTCCGAATCTAGCGTATGTGATATGCAAATATCATATAGAAATGATTTATGTCGTTTTCACCAACCATCTTCACCTTTACACTCTATAAATAAAATGCATACGTGGGAATGAAATTTATTCAACATTTTTACATAATACAATCCCCAAAGGTCTAGATGCCCAAAAACTAACGTTAGGCCTACAAAAAAAAAAAAAAACAAATTAAAAACAAGTTTTAGTATTCGATAATAAACATTGTCGGGTTACAAAACCAAGACTAAAGATTAGAATAACAACTATATGTGATTCAACAGAATGAGACGAGCTTCAAAAATACAACCTTATAGCTTTCAGTAGCACCGACGAAGGCAAAAATAATGGTCTGACAGATGTTAATGTCACGTCACCACATCCGCCACAGATAACAGAGAGAAAAGCGGAGTGGGAAGTAATGAGTTCGGGTTTTAGCCGAAGATGTAAAACTAAATTTAATGTTAAATAATATATTCAACACCAGCCTATGTAATCAGCGGCAAAACACTGAACGACAATTTCCATAATACGTTGTTAGCAAACTCCATGTAGTTTCTGGACTATATAATTCGAATAGAAAAATGTGCTTGAACAAACCCATAACAAGCAATTTCAAGGTGGAGAGCTTTGTTTGGTATGAAAATTTTTTCAACAACCTCTCGAAGCAAATGAATGAAGAAGGTAAAAAACAACTAACATGATACATTTTTTATGTATGTACATAGGTACATCTGGCTTCAACAGAAGATGGATTACGCTTGAGATACGAAGAAACTTTGATAAAGATATAGCTTGTTTTGTAATCATAATTATTTTTTTTCAAGTATTCAGTTAAAAAATTGGCACTATATGATGCACTAATGCAGTCTGATCAAAAATTACCGAATTTTTTATTACATGATAGGAGTAAACCTTGAATATAAATCACTAACCCCCATAGTCAATTACCACCTGGAAGTCAACTTGCCTACCTCTTCTATAACTATCATGTTTATATTCTTAGTCCACATTTTTGCTAGTTGTTTCTGACGTTTGTGAAAAGTGGAATTTGTTTGTATAATTTTATTACAAGTCAATCAGTGAGGTATGTTACAAGCATTCATGTTAAAGAAAAATTTGGAAGAAATGAAAAAAAAAGATCCAAGTGTAGATTGTCTCAAATAAAACGTCTAAATTGCATTAGTTGTTATACTCGTTCTGCCTGTAATGAAAAGTAATAACAATTTCACTAATTATTTATTCCGTCTACATTTATTCAAAACTTCAAATGAATATATGTGGCGAATCAGATGATGATTACAGAAAAGAGACAACCTTGAAAAAATACCTTGAAATCAAATCAGTTTAAAAAAAAGAAAAGAAAATACCTAGGTACATTAGACGTTGTAATAAAATAATTCAAGGGAATACATTCGCTTCAGTGTCTAGATAATAAGAAAAAAAAGAAGTAGATCAAATCAACGCAATTTTTCAAAATCTTATGAGGAAGAATTAAAAAAGTAGGGCCAATATTCACACTGAAATCCAAGAATTACCAATTTTTCTCGTAGAATTCTGTATGATGGTATCTGTTTCAACTTGTCCCTAGAGAAGACTTGAACAAAAAATAACCAATCGACTAACTGTTGACTACATTTAAGTATTTTAAGATAACTAAACAAAATCGGGCAAACGGTGTTTAACTTGACTGAGTGAAAAGATTTAAAAAAACAATTATTATTATTATTATTATTATTATTATTATTATTATTATTATTATTATTCTCAGTGATGATGATGATGATGATGATAATAATAATAATAATAATAATAATAATAATAGTAATAATAATAATAATAATAATAATAATAATAATAATAATAAAATAATAATATAATAATAATAATAATAATAAAAATATGTTTGTATAAGAAAGCATGGATAATCACGTCTTTATTACTGTAAGCAGAGAATTTTTATTTTTCTGGCTAAAAAAGTATGATTATTATCGGATAATACACAGGTGGAAGAAGTAATCCTTTTGAAATTAAAGCCATAGAATATATATTTTCGTTCCTCGCTGAATAATATTAGGTTAAAATACATTTCACGTACCACGCGCGTCAACAAATGGCAAATTTCAAATTCTTTAAAACTTTCAGAGTGAATCAGCGGAACTATTAAAAAATCTTTGGAAGAAAACATTTAATTAATATCTGAGAGCACCGCGAGGAGAAGTAAGTATAAAAAAATTAATGATTCATTTTACATGTTTTCATTGGAATAGCAAATAATTCAACGCAAATTACATAGGTACTAAGTAAATTGTTCATAATGAATTTTCTTTCAATAGTAAAAACTGAAAATTTCAACTACCATTTTAAGTAAATATAAAAATAGAATGTTTAAAATATTTTGTTCAAAGCAGAGGCATAAAACAAAATAATCGACTCTTCAAGAAGATTAAATTCTTTGCGATATATATAAAATAAAAAATCATGAAACATTAAAACACAAATGTTATGAAATCGATAATCTTTTGCGGCAAGGCCACCCAAAGATGAATGGAAGTTGACTAGTGTCTTTTTTATGAGGAATAAACAGGAAAACGCAGCAACCGCTCCGTTAGAAAAATTATGTTTTTGAAAAAGTAGAAAATTAGTTATTAAAATGTTATTAATAGATCATAATTGCGATGACTGTATCCAATTTTGAAACTACTGACCTAAAATTATGCAGTTAGAAACAATTAATTTCCAGCATATATTTCTATAAATTATAATTAATGTTTTTTGTTAATTTCTTAGAGCACTTTATAACCATAATTAGCTCTAACCTGCGACTTTGCTCGTAATTATACCACTTTGTTTCATCTGTCCGATTTTGAAGAATTATTTACAATGAATGTTTCGTCCCATTACTCATAGGTAGCGAAATCTGACGAAGGCTACAGATCATTTTACAGGTGACATACCACTTTACCGACTTTATAGATTTTATTATATAGATGATATTCAAAATACCTGCAGTGTAAGTAACATTTAACATGTTGGAATAAATAAAGGTAAATATTTTTTCCAAATTATGTTTCTATTGGTCAAAAATTAGGCATTTTATAGCCAAAATAAATACAAAAATAGTGTTATCAGAAGTACTGTTAGCCGATCCGCACCAAAATTAATATCGGGTTATGATAAATTATAAAGAATATTTGTTCCAAATTGTGCTATTGATCCAAAATTAAGAATTTTATAGTCAAAACATAATGAAAATAACAATACTGGAAGTACCATACGGCCGATCCACATAAAAATTTATAGCAAATTATAAGAGATTGTAATGAATATTTTTTTAAATTTCGTAGCTATTGATTAAAAATTAAGGAGTTTAAAGCTAAAATAAAAACGAAAACAGCAATACCTGAAAAACCGTAAGGCCGATCCGCACTAAAACTAATAGGTAAGCTCTTTGGCTAGTACTAATGTTCGTTACAAATTTTTTGATAACGGACAAAAATTTCTACTTGCACTGTGGTACCAAGAAATTTGATTATATTATATCTTCATCATCTCTACATAATGATAAAATAATAAGGGATAAAAATAGTTAGAAATGATATCAAGATTTGCATAAAGATTAATAAGTAGATTTTCATAGAAAACCTGCTTAAAAATAGACGTACAGAAATAAGAGGGTTAAACAACGACTAGTACAGTTACAGTAACATACATATTATATGAATTTAAAGGAACTTCGTATCGCTCAATATCTTCACATTTTACTTTAAGAAAGTTCATAGACGCAGCGATCAATGCCAAGTAGAGTATAAAGAACTCTAGTGCAGCAACCCTCGCTAGAAAAAGTAGGGTTGAGAAAAAAGAATTATGAATTTTCATAATCAGTTAATTGTCTATAAGTTCATATGCATATATGGAATGTTATAATTGTATGAAATTTGTTAGCTGCTGACGAAACATTAGATAAAGTGAAATTTAAAAGCATTATTTCTTGAAATGAAAGATTTATTATGATGATTGTGGGGACTCACTGGTATGAGGTAAAGGGGCTTGGACCCCTTGACGACAGTCGCCGCCCCAAAGGGCAGGCTAATTATTCGTCTATATGACGTTAAACACACAAAACTCATTCGATCATAATTACCTGCATGTACTTGCAGGTAATGTACGAGTACCGAATCGTGACATAATAAGATGATGTCACAATTCCTACACGAACCGGCCAGCCATCTCTTATCTCGATAGGGGATGATGCGACCTGGCCGTTCTCACCAACGTACGTATTCTCTTACGTATGTGTGTTTGTGTGCGTGTAAATAAGCCGTATATAAACCACCCAAATCGGCTCTAAAATCGCCAGTGTTCGCCTAGGTTTTGGCTTACCCGTACTTGTGTACGAAGTGGCTGAACACGCTTAAATTCTGTTGAATTTCCTTCTGGTGAGAATATCTCTCACGACAAGGTATTCCACAGTGGTGACCCCGACGTGATTTTTGGCTACGTCGTGAGGTGTCTTGAGGCGCGTTGCGCTATTACAAAAATTTGGCGCAGTGCACTGGCAAGATACTCGCTTGCTTGGCAAATAAAAATTTTTTTTTGCAGACTAAGACACCTTTTAGGTTGTCGAAGTAGAGTCTGCTGAAGTGGGAATTTATACCCCTCTCCTTAAAATATACAAAGAAGGAGAAACAAGACAGTAGACCTGGAGGAAGAAGGTTAAACTCATCCCCCAACCCCCCTGACTTTGACTCAACACTCTACGAATTTACCAAATCTGGAAGAAGGCCCTCAACACCCAGAATTAGCACGACTGGGAACTGCAATAAATAAAGAACAACTAGCAGTTAAAACGTTGAGAAGTGGTCGAACTTTAAGCCAAAGTTCTGACCCCAAAACACCTGTCCTACAAACACAGGAGCCAGTGATTTTGACCAGCAAGGAAGGAAGTAGTTCTGTGGAATACGCTTGTCATCAGAAAGACATAGCAATGGTTCCACCACCAACCAAAAACCCACAACCATCGCAGGGAGGAAGTAGTCAGCCACAGCTGACACCCGAAGTCTTGGTGCAGATTATGCAATTTTTGCAATTGCAGCCAGGGCACAACCCCAACTTCTACAGACGGAGGATAGAGATCCTGGAATTTCTGCCCAATGAGGTAGACTTATGGTTGACTCTATTAGAAGGTAGGTTCAAGACAGAAAACATTACACTGAACCAGCGGTACTTACACATCTGTGGAGGTATGCCCAGATAATCCTCCACATTCCGGACATCATGGAATGCCCTTCGACAGAAGATGACAAATATGCCTTGTTTGTCAAGAAGATCAAAAACATATTCGGAAAAACAAAGAATGAAATCATTGATGATGTGATGGGTGGTATGAAGATGGGGGATGATAAACCCTCAGCAGAAGGCAGATAATATAGTAGCCCCTTCTGTCATAGGCAATCAACTTTGCAAACAACTTCCACAAAGTGTTGTGCAATGCCTAGCCGCCGTAGGTTCGACCGTGATCAATACATCCGCAGACTTGGACTTCCTTGCAAAATCCACAGATAATACACTCGAATACACCAGGTCAAAGCCCATGGTCAGTGCAGTGTCTGCAGAGACTGGAGAACTCGCTCAACTTCGAGCCCAAAAAGCTCAGTTGACCGATGAAGTAAAACGGAACAAAAGCCAAAGCTCGACGAAACCCAATAGTAGCTGGAGACAATGATCTAAATCAAGAAGCAACAACAACAACAATGGCAATAGCATAGGACGACTGTCCCGGTCCAGAGACCGCAGATCTAGTTCCAGTAACAGGGGTCAGAGTTCAACTCCCCCTAGAACATCATCTCCCAAAAACCAGTCCCGAAATTGGGATGATAAAAGTTGATTTTTTCACAACCGGTTTGGCGCAGAAAGCCACCAAATGCAACAACAGGTGCAAATGTGGGGTAAATCCTACAACAAGGAAGCGTCAAACTAGCACAAGGGGCCATCTATGCGACCAAAGACCCCTCAGAAAAACACTCATGCCGCCTGTTCGTCAAGGACAGGCCAAATAGGAGATGGTACTTGATAGACTCAGGTGCAGACTTGAGTATATTGCCAGTAAATAAAAACCAAAAAGTACTTCCTCCGAAATACTATCTCCGTACTGTGAATGGTCAAAACCTTCCAGCTTACGGACTTGAGACCAGCAAAGTTGACATCAGACTTAAGGAAAAAATGACGTGGTCCTTCATGGTTGCTGATGTTCCAAACCCGATCCTGGGTGCAGATTTTCTTGCACATTATGGCCTGATCATTGACCTCAAAAACGGCAAACTGATCAATAGTGAAACTAAAAATTGTGTGGATGGCAAAACGAATGCTTACAGACTGGACACAAACATATCCAGCTGTACAAAGGTTGACGGACAACTCTTACGGATCCTGTCTGACTATCCTGGAGTCAGTCAACCATCAATTCGCAGGCATCCTACATACAAACACGATACGGTTCATTACATAGAAACCAAAGGACAGCCTTGCCATGCTAGAGCACAAAGGTTACTGCCTGACAAACTCAAAGCGGCACGGGAGTACTTTCATGGCATCATTGAGGAGGGTGTATGTCGCCCTTCAAAAAGCTCATGGAGCTCCCTATCCACATGACCAAAAAAGCAAGTGGAGAGTGGCGAATTGTTGGAGACTACAGGGCCTTAAAATGCCATAACTGTTCCTGATCGCTACCCAGTCCCCAATATAATGGACTTCAACGCGAACATAAAAGGTAAAACGATGTTCACCAAAATTGACATCAACTGGGCATTCCACCAAATTCCTATGGCCTGACCAGGACGTATCAAAGACAGCGGTTATAACCCCCTTTGGACTGTTCAAATACCTTCGAATGCCGTTTGGACTTCGCAACTCAGCACAAACTTTCCAGAGATTTATCAATGGACTGTTTAGGGAATTGCCGTTTGCATACACATACTTGGATGATATCTGCATATGCTCTGAAGGCGGTGAGCAACAGCACGAGGAGAATGTAAGAGCCGTTGTACAGCGTATACACGCTGCTGGGCTTAGTATCAACTTGGGAAAAAGCTTATATGCACAGACCGAAATTAACTTCCTCGGCTACAAAGTCTCGATCAAAGGCATTTCCCCCTTGAAGACCAAAGTAGAGCCAATATTGAACTTCCCAAAACCCCCAAATGTCGCTGAACTTAGGAGTTTCTTGGGGATGGTGAACTTCTATAGACGTTGCATGAAAAACGCAGCAGCTGAACAAAGTAAGCTGTTTGCACTAATAAAGACAAGTAAAAAGAAAGACAAGACTCCACTCGAATAGAATGAAGAAGCCGAACAGGCCTTTGAGAAAATCAAAGTTACACTGGCAAATGCAACTCTATTGGCTCATCCCAGAACTGGCATCGCCGAGGAGAGCATGACAATTAGACTATATTGGTCAATTGACTACAGATATTCAGTATATAAGTGGAGAACTTAGCACTCCAGCTGATGCCTTGAGTAGAATCGAAGCTATCTCGGCTCACGTGTTTCTGAAATAATATTTTGGTTCCTTTTTCCTCAACAACCTATTCTAATGTCGCTGCCAACTGATACCATCCTAAAGTCCGCCACCTCCCAGACTGCTCGAAGAACTGCTGAGCTCTCACAAACTCAGCGGAAAATCGAGCAGAAAACGGATCTGGATCGGATAGAGGAGGAGCTGCTCATGGAACAGCTCCTCCGATAAACAAAGTCCTAGTGGAGATGATGACTCCGCTTCCCCTGATAGTCTCTCCTCCACGGTCACCGCCGGAACCAACCACGATTCTGGAACTCCCGAAATCAGAGTCGAAGCCCGCAGTGACCAGGGAACTGATAAAGTTCCTCTTCACAGCAGAGAGGGCACCAAACGAGAAGGCGAAGATGGCCACCTTAGCATCGGAGACTTCAAACTCCCCAATGCTAAGAAAACCACTCTTCAAGCGACCACTGCCCCCTCACTCCCACCACCACCCGTACGCCTACACAAAAAATCATCCACCTAGGCGTAGGGGAGAAGGCAGTCACGCCCAATACCAGGCACGCGTCAACGCAAGACGGCAATCTTATGAATGCGTCGGCGCTGCTGTTGGAAGCGCACTAGCCAAGTGGGAGGCAGACCAGAAGAGGCGCTCATAAACCTGCAAGTCCAACCTGGCCTACGCGATTTGATAATTTTTGCAGCACAAAAACTGGGGGGAGTAGCTGTGGGGACTCACTGGTATGAGGTAAAGGGGCTTGGACCCCTCAACAACAGTCACCTCCCCAAAGGGCAGGCAAATAATCATCCTTGTGACGTTAAACACACAAAACTCGTTCGATCGTAATTACCTGTATGTACTTGCAGGTAATGTACGAGTACCGAATTGTGACACAATAAGATGATGTCACGATTCGTACATGAACCAGCCAGCCATCTCTTATCTCGATAGGGAATGATGCGACCTGGCCGTTCTCACCAACGTACGTATTCTCTTACGTACGTGTGTTTGTGTGCGTGTAAATAAGCCGTATATAAACCTCCCGAATTGGCTCTAAAATCGCCAGTGTTTGGTCTGGTTCTGGCTTACCCGTACTTGTGTACGAAGTGGCTGAACACGCTGAATCACACCCTAAACCACGGCTCGTACATCACTGGAATCTAGAAGATCTTCATAAACAAATTTTTGGAAGTTTGTATGTATGAAATCTTAATGCATGTCAGTTAAAAGTTTAAAATGTCTTTCTTTCTTTTGTTAGTAGTAATAGTAGGGCCTAAGAGAAAATGGGTATGAATCGAATATGTTTGTCATATAAAAATATAGATTTACACATTGGGCTATATGAAAAACTTATTCTATTCTGTACATTAGTCCCTTTTAAAATTATAAAATTACCTGTCAAAAGTACCTTTACTTCCCGCCAGTACTCACAACATGTTTTCTAATGGGACATTCGATGACCTTGATTTACTGGTTCCTCGATTATACTCGAATAAATAAATCCCTCTAATCAGCAAATCCCCACCTTTTACTTAATACCATGTAAAATCGTATACACTGAAAGGGTATATAAAACTCATGTTGACAATAAAATAATATACTGTACTGTAATTTCTTCTCTCAGTCTTAAAACTGTTCATTTATCAACTAGTCTTAAACTATTTTAAACACGTACTGTACTGTTGTATGTACAAAAATGTTATTGTAATAGATTATTGAATTTTACTGTGTTTGAATTTTATTTAAAGTCTCTCTTAATGTTAAGGTCCACCATAGTTGTAGATAATAAACTAATTAATTCAACTTAATTCTCGAGTTGTAATAATATTCCTTCGAATATTGTTTTACTTGAAGGAAGTGTAACCACACTAAAAGAGGTTAATTTCCAGTATTTTAACACCTCTTTCAGGAGTTGCAGGGTACACTTTCAAAACATTTCTTAAGCACATCACTACTGTCAAAATAACAAATTCAACAGTGTTACCAGATCTACGCAAGCAAAATTTCTGGACTGACAGAAGCCAAAGTACAGCATGGTGCTTCATGGCTTTTTATAATACAGATAGGTAGCTTTTCATCTACTGCAGTGAAACCTTCCAAAAACAGACGCCAACTGGACCAAAAATTTTGTCTACCAATGGGAGGTATCTCTTATTGAAAAGTAAAATGAAAAAAAAAAAAAAAAAAAAAGACATAATTATGTAATTCTATTTGATGGAACAATGACCAAGTATGCATAGATCAGTTTTTTGTTTTGTTTATAAAAGTTGGTAGCAAAACAACATGATAAAACATACAGTATTGCCTATATAGGAATCACAACCAAGTTTGAATAAGCTAATTAGAACCATAATTGGCATGCCTGTCTGTTAGAGGTGTCAGTTTGTACGGTAATTTTGAATAAATATTTTTGTATGTAAGAATTAACTTACCATATATCTGGCAGGCCTATGGTCCGCTCTTCAAAGGTTAAATATTGTTCACTTGATTATTTCACCATATTCGTTGTCCATTATGGGAGAGTCTGCTACTGGGAGGTATTCAATGGCTTACTTCACGTATGTTTCTGCCGACACTAAACACATTTTGTCCACGAGGGGAGGTATGTGCTATTGAGAGGTATCTGTTAGAGGACATTTCACTGTAGCCAAATAACTCATTTTGTAATTGCTTGTATTCTAAAAATAATGTGGAAAAATGTTAAAGCCCGAAAAAAGACCAAAACCAAGACCAATGACAAAAATTGAGAAAAAGAGCGCACTTCAGTGCCTAAGCAAGTGGACTGGATTATTATTATTGCGGTACATACTTCTATTTTTGCTGGTTGGTAACACTAATTGGCATTGTTTCAGTGCAAATAAAATTTGTTTTTTGCCAGAATGCGTGTGTTGAATGCAATCAAATACACAACACCCGGAAAAATAGCTCTTTCTTCTCTCTTTTTGGCCAAAATTTAGACTGAAACTTAGGCCGAAACTCATATCTGCTGCATTCACCTTTCAATTTTTACCCCATTGTGAACATAAAAATGAGTACCTCATCAAAGACACGAGTCGAATGGTAATTTCAATTCAGCCACTTATAACAATGCAAAGAATATAAGACCAATGATCAACTGTACAAGATTAATACCAAGAATAAGTTTACCATAATTATCAAACCTACTGATACATAATTAAGACTAAGATCAACGCTACTACGACATTGATTATGATTTTTCTCACGAATTAAAATAAAATAATAACTATTTTCGTTCATTTGAGAAACTGGCTCTTGACAATATTTTACTCTCACCAACAAGTCACAAAAAATTGCACAGTACGTTAAGTGTTACACTGTGAAAGCTACCATTTTGTCAGTAGCTGTTATATGTCTGTTCATCTAAACTTGAAATTCCAACGAGATAAATAAATCCCTACCTACGTCATACAACAAAGCTGAATATGCACGAGTTATTTTTCCCTGTTTTTTTTTTTTTTTTTCCTCTTCTCATTTCATTACCTAATATTTCAATGACAAAATTTATCTTCTACCATCTGTATGAGCAGAAAATAATCTCTCACTGCTGATTTTCGAATGATTGTTCGATACATAAATTCGAAAAATGTTTGGATTCTATTGTCAAAAAATTTTCACCCATCAAAATTCTGAATAGAGGTATGCAAGTCGCAGTCATACATATATAGGCACCTTGCACAGAAACCACACATACAAAAAAAAAAAAAAAAAAAAAAAAAAACCCCAATTAATAAAGAGAATACTCGAAATAAAAATTCTACTCGTTGGAATATTACCCCGCGTTCGGTGCGAACAAGAATTTTTATCTCTCCCCCTCCCCCTGAGTGAAAAATCTGTATGTTGTCTGTATGTCCATCCGTCGTCCATCACCGGCTTTATTACTATTAATCCGGCGCCCATGCACATTTAATATGCACTCGTAAACACGTGTCCACCGTGCGAATTGCATCCAACCCAAAAGTTCCTAAGGAGATGGCGCGAACGGAGCCAGCAGTTTTTATTCTTGGAAAACGGAAATTATAAACTCGTGCGCCGATACAATATGAAATGAAAGAAACAAAATAAAAATTAAAGTCACTTTGAGGAAGAGTAAAGAGGAGGAATGAAATAAAAGGGGAGTAAATTTACGTCGTCTTGACGAAAATTTACGACCAAACTACCCACCTGATTGACACTTAAAAGCGACTTTTAACAAAAATGAAATACTAATACTAAAACAAAAACAAAAACAGTAACCGATGGTTTCACCGCCTTGCCAATGCTCGTCGCGTAGCTATTTGTGCGAAACTGAAACTGACCACATTTGTAATGCGCTCGAAGTAATCGTTAATTAATAATAAATGCTGGAAAGTATCCATATAGGCGGGTATCATACTTATATATTGAAAATACACACAGATTAATGACGAAGAAGATGAAGAAAAATACAGAAAAAAACAAACTTACAATAGCTTATTGCATGGAAACAAAAAGTGGCCCATTAATTAGTGGTTAGGCTATAATGTCGATTTTTTCTCATTCTTCAGCGTAGCGCTAATATGCTGTTAGAAGCTTTGTGGTGGTGCCTCTAATAAATTAGTAAATAAAAAAAAAATAAAAAAACTCCAACGTAACAGCAGCTCTGTCAAGAAAGTAGATTTTCAATAAGTAGAATATTAATATTGCTGAAATGTTAGTAGTACATAATAATTGATGATGGTAATAAATTTTGTTGCTGTTGACCTAAAATTACCCAGCTTAAAACGATTAGATTATTTCTTTCAAAATAGAGACAAAAATTAATTCTATGGAAGTAAGTACCTTCCAGTTGATTTACGCCAAAATTTGTAGCATGTTATCTGAATATTGTTGGCTAATTTCGAAGGTATAGCTATATTGGTTCAAAATTCAGCATTTTATAGCCAAAATAAAATCAAAAACTGCTGTACTGGAAGTACCATCCGGCCCATCCGCACTAAAATTGTTGATTAAGTTCTTAGCTCAGTATTAACTAAATTTTATAACTATCTGATATAAATTGCATCCTGTAGTACTGTGGTGGCAAGAAAATGACTTAGGTATGTGAGGTCTATTCTTAATTCTCAACTAATAAATAATAGAAATTTGTCATTATCAAAATCAAATAGTTGAGTTCCATTTAAACTAATTAAATTCAACTCCTCAATTTATTCTCACATTTTCCTACAGTCGATCATCTTTGTAAATTAGGATTATATTTTATAAGATATGACGAATACAAAATGGAACTAAACGATGAATGTATCAAATAAAGTGACGTGGAAGAAACCAGATCGATAAGATAATTATCTGGTGGTGTCATGGGGAATTCTCGCACCATATATATTACTCCGTTTTTAACGGGCCAACTAATTGGTACATTTTTCAATCATATCACCAATATTATAAAATGATACTTAAATAATTAAAAGTTCTTCAAGTTTGGGAATTCGCTTTTTTTTTTCTACATTCTCTATCATCGTTCATTATAATTGCAGTATCACACCAGTAGACCAAGTGGTAAAAAACATCTGTCTAATTAAGATCAGATCATCATAATTACTAAGATCAACTCATCAATGGATTTGTAATATCAAGAGTGTAAAACCTTAAAATATCTGGATGTAACATTGGTAATTATAATGATCAAGTTTATTTATTATTCAAACTGTAAAGGAAGATCGTTTTCTCTCCAACTAAAGGTTTTTGAACAACAATTATGGGGAGTTGTGTGAGATACCATGAGGCAGAACCTCATGATTCTAGGTAGTATGTAGACAAGCTCATTTCATATCATTTTCTTCTTCTAATCTAAAACATTCGTATTTCTTGCAATCTACAATCTAAGGCTGTTCTTCACAAAATTTGATCTTTTGACTATTTATATTTTCTGATTAACTTTTTCAAATAATCACGTGACAATCATTTTCGGACGTCACCATTTCAAACCTTAAGATATACCAATGTCAAATATGAACGGAATATTTCAGAGACTAAAATAACCAATATACATTAATTTCAGTTTCTTAAACCAGCAAAATACTATTAATAATCAAATTTTCACAAACCACTGATTTTTTTGTTTTTCATTATCACTGCCTCTAATAACAACGAAACCTTATTTTATACAAAAACAAATTTTGAACATGGTTTAACACTAAAATTTCATGTTTTATTCAATATTAATTTTGTGCATAAACAACCAACGATAGATATAGGTACATTTTTTCAAATTTGAGGACCTAATCAGAACAACAGATGTCATTAATTCTACATTTTATTAGGTTATTAAAAATTACAAAAAAAAAAAAAAGTAATCAAACATACTTATATAGCTATGACAATCATATTATATCAAAATCTAAGCTCATGTCACGAATGTAAACCAGAGTAAGTTATGAAGTTATAAAACCGGATGCAAGTATTTGAGTTTTTTTCAAAACTTGAATTTATGACATAGGTTGTTTTAGCTCCAAGGCACAGATATACCTAATGACTACTTAATCGAGAGAAACTGTAAATTCCAGTACCTACAGAACTATCCTCATCTCACTTTCAAGTTTATGAATCATGAATGTGGTGTGCATGATTAGAGTGATCAGAGCTCAATACTTGTGACATATTTTACAGCACTAGACCTGATGGATCTAAATTTTGGCTCTAATTCGATTTGCAGCAGATAACCAATATGAGTGAGAAATCATGTTTTATAAAAACAAAGTACGTAGACTTTTCTACGCGTAGGTATTCGTTCAATACCAGTGTTTAACTGTTTTTCTGAGTTTCTGAGTAACGATAAGTACTTAAATCCTACCACCATCATTAGTTAACGTTTTTATTCATTTTTATGATTGGTGTCTGGTACTAGAATAAAAATAAATAGTTTTTTTCCACAATCAATAGATAATTATTTTGAGGAAGCGAATAAAAGAAATCGGGGAAAAAAATTGGTTGAAAAATTTAATATTCGAATTCGTCGCTATAAAGAGGAAATTTGAAATTGGAATCCAAACTGCTCTTATAAAAAAAATGTTAATGATTGTTCGGTCAAATCGTGTTCGGTGATTTGAGTCTTTTTCTTTTTTTTTTAATTCTGCAGTGGCATATTACCAATCTTAAATATATCATTATCATTATTAATGTTATCCTTCCTCATGTTTGGTCACGATTTTAAATACTTTCCTATCATATGTACATTTTAGGAATGAATAAACTAATCTTCATTCTTACATCTAATTTCAATTATCGTCATATTAGGCCGAAAATTCCTATTCGAATAAATTATAGCCATAATCATAAAAATACTTACACACCTAAACCTGTTAATAAATTCATTTAGTTTTCCATTCATGTTTCATTTGTATCTTTTTGTGGAGTTGGATGAGGTGTATTAATTTTTTGAAGAAAAATATTTTAAAATTATTATTCTACAATTTGTGATCTTGACTAGGCATTTACGAAAGAGCCGAAAGTGCATTCCCAGGTATTTTCGTTTTTTACTAGATATTCACGAAATTGACTAAAATTATTCAGTTATTATCAATAATCCCTTAATTATTTTCAGTCAAAATGGGTAATATTATGAAACAAAATATACCTTTGAAGGTACTATTGTTTTTGCCAGGTTATTTACGTACATTCCTGATTCACGTTTTTGCCTAAGTCATTTATGTAAATAATCAAAATAAAACCAGTCAAAAACGTTAATTCGGTAATTCCCGAACTCTCAAAAAAATTTACATTTTTGACTAAATTTGTTCAGACATTTACATAAAATTCGTGTCAATGGAGAACATCAAGTTCCTTTGCCAGATTGTTCCCCTCTGCGTAAAAATTTTCGTAAGAACATAATTCACAATTCACATAATTGAATGTAACATATACCTGCATAGAATATGAATTTGAGTTTTTGGTGCAAAAATTTTCCTTAGGTTATAAAACGAAAAACCTACGTACCTCCATCCGCAGATCCTTTCATGCGGCCAAGATTAATAAGTAGATTTTCAAAGAAACCTACATAAAAAGAAATTACATTGAAACCATTACAAATTGTGCAAACCACAGTTAGGTATAGTTTTGCTCAGATATTCATCATATACTTAATTTTTAAATGGTTGTCAAGTTGTTTTCTTGCGTTTTTTTTTTCCCATCTCTTCATTTTTATGTTGTTCGAATAATTTACAATGGGTTTTTCAATATATCTACCGGTGGATAAACAATGTCGATATTAATTATTATTGACGATTTTGTGACATTTGTTTAGATTTTCGACACAAATTAAAAACCTATGGAGCCAAGATGAAGAACAATTTGTTTATCGATAAAATTAGAATGCTAGTAACTCATTGAAGTTATATAATACCTAAGTCATGTTGGTTAACGTAATCTCAAACTAAAATGCTGCCATGAATTACAGTACTTGGTTGACTTTTTTCTAAATAGGTAGGTATCTCTAAAAGTAACGCAAACCCTTTATTGGCAAAGAATATGGGCTGTACCCGCATTTATGGGAATTGAGCTACCAAATTCTTTGTATTTCTCCAAGCTTAGAGAGTAATAAATTTATGATAAGAATACCAAAGAGCCGACCCAACACATAATAATAATTATGAATTTTACATCGAGCAGCAACAAATCCCTTCTCCCCATTTTAAACTAGAAAAATTTTTGGTTATTACATGATGGAAACCAAAAGGTTTCCCTCTAAAAGGCTATATATCTGCATGTTCACTCATTTTGAGCGATCAAGTTCGAGAGTGGGTAAGGCGCAGTTTGCACATATGACTAATTTCATGAAATTTTGGAATGATGTGACTCGTGCCTTTTTATGCCAAAATCTATCTATTTTTTTTCATCAAAAAAAAAATAGCTAGTTCAGAAGATTGGGACTACACAAATAGCTAAGCTACCAAATGCAGTACCTACCTACACGTAGTTATGCGAGCGTACTAATGTGAATCGAACGTCATGAATTCATAGAGCGAATTATGTCGAGTTTTATTGCCTCAAAAGATTTAATGCAGGCAGCGCAGTTATTGGAAGAGTGTTTTGTATTTCTCAATCTCACTCACTCCTCAAGTTGTGTAATATTCAAGTATCCAGTTCTCCTACATAAGTCTGTTGGTGCAAGGCTTACCCGTAATTGGAAAAGTTCTCATCATCCTTCCATTTAGTGCCATGTTCTTAATGTATCTATCACTATACCACGATTATGCTAGTGCAAGGTTCGTCTGGATTATTTTTAGTCCTACCTCCTAAATCTCCCATAATTATTAGTGCTCCTGGAGGTCAATTAAATAACTTTTAAGTACGAGGTATTTAAGGCAAAATTTATATTAACAGAGGACTTACAAGGTTTTCATGGAAAAATATAGGGCATCATAGTAGACTTATATGGGGACATCACTCGTATGAGGTAATAGGGGCTCGCACCCCTCGACAACAGTCACTGCCAAAAGCTGGCAATAATCGTCTATATGACCTAAAACACAAACACACTGGTGCATTTGTATGTTTGTACCAGTATGTACGTTGAGGCATCCGAAATCGATTGCCTTGATTTAAAAGGCAATTTCAAATTGAGAGCTCACAAAGTCAACCTTTAATGTATAGTGGTGTTTAAATGCTAGTGACGTCACAATATCATGCAGCTGAAACACTGAATCGAGGGGTCTTGAATTGTGTTTTCAAGACATTTTATTTTTTTGACTTTGACTATGTCCTACGGCTGAATTCTTCTTGACTTGAATTAAACTTCTTCGGACATGGCAGAATACAGCTTACATTTGTCTTCATACCTCAGCAAATTAATATGACGAATCAGCAACAAGCTAAGTTGTGCGGACAATTTTTGGTCCATACAAGGTTCAAAACTTACAAAATGAACAGCATAATTATTTTGTTAAAGACTATAATTACAAAAGAACCATAGTGTTAACAAAGTGGAACAAAGCAAAGTGTGTAGCGGAAAAATAAAAAGTTAAAAAAAAATCTATTGCAAACAACAAGTAGGGGAAACCATCAGAAAGCTGTTGTGTCTTCACCTAATTGTGTGTCTTCATGAGTGATGGTTTTGTTGTTTAAAAGACTCCTAATATGAAACTTTAGGTCTCGGAGCTTTTGGAAAAAGTGAGGGTGAGGTGAGAAAAATAATTAACATAGATGGAGTCAAATCCACTATGCACAAAAAGAAGGCTCTATGCGGCCTTTAATTGACAGAGTAAGGCAGTCATCTTGAACTAAGCTTGTCTTAAAGTTGTCTTCAACACACCAAATTTCCCTCTTAACAGATGCCAGGAACTCCATCTGATCGTATTGATGACTAATAACTTCACCTCGCAGGTGTTTTCAAAAGATCGCCTTGAAGTGCGATATGGAAACTGGCAAAATTAGAAATGATCTGTGTGTTGTCACTACTGATCCTTCATGACGAAAGAACATCCCTAATTTGCCTTTTGTCTTCAACTGAACCTATCTGGAATTCCAACTACCATCCTAGTTGTCTTCAAGGTAGATCAGATTGAAGTATATTCTACATCTCGCGGATGGTACACTTATTAAATTGCCTAATGTGAGGACTTAAACGTACGACTTGTGACTTGGACCTGCTACTATCCGCCTACACAAGAAGGACTCATTTGCAAAGACGAACCTAGTACCGGGTGTTGCCAGTGCAAAGAAGAGAGTGATTTAAAAATTAGAATTCGTGTTTGCAAATCAGTTCTTGTGGTTAAGGAAATTTCCCCACGTTTGTCTGCTTAATTGCCTTCAAACATGCGATGTTGATAACATAAAAAGCGAGAGGAAATATTAAATGTATACAGCCAATGAGATTACAGATAGCAAAAATATATACGTCGACATATAATAGGCAAAGCGCACGTGGATGACTGATAAAATAAAATATAATAAAATATATTAAATGACTGCAAACCGCAAGCAAAGCATGGAAAGACCAGAGATAAAGCAAAAAGGTTGGCTGCATTCATGTCCGTTGATGGGTTTTTACTTCCATTTAATTCGTCTTCATCTTATATATATCTCATGGCGCCAATCTGTCGGATCAAACCAAATTATTGTCTGAAATTGTCTGAATTTGGAAGAGTCGTTACTAAAATAAAATACATTATAATTGCCTGAAAGAGAATCAGATTTTATTTCTGTCTTCACGTCTTTATCTGAATATGAGTTCGAATTCAGATAATATAATGTCCGAATTCAAATTTTGTCTCTCAAAAAATTCTCTGAAATTGTGACATCATTATTTTGTCTTATTTTGTCGAAAATAATTTCTATTTTAAGGTCCAGATCTTGGACTTCTCAACGTACAGGTACGATACATTGCACGGGCCGAGATCAATTACCTGATAACGAACTTGGTAATGTCACGGCCCGGTACCAAATGCGCTAAGTCATTTCTTATCACATCAACGGAGGCAAGAAATGACGCAACGTATGACATAATTATGTACCTATACGTATGTATGTGTGTCTGTGTGCGTGTGCCAAATTTGGTATATAAACTCTCAAAATTGGCTACAAAATTGCCAGTGTTCGCCGAGGATTTGGCTCTCCCGTACTTTACAGTACGAAGTGGCAGAACACGCAAACTCTGTTGAAGAACTTCTTGTGTGAATATCTCTCACAACAAGGTATACCACAACTTACGTGCTTGTTAATATTAAAATCACATTAAAAACCACGTAGGTAAGTCTTTATAAGGACTGAAATTTGGATTAAAAATCTGGTATGTTTAAAAACAATTATGAATAGAATAAGGGAAGGTGAAAAAAAATTCTATTTTATACATATCCTGATTTCTCTTCACTTTACAATATAATGTGGTCAATTAATAAACTGTAAAAAATTTTATAATTTTCAAATCAGTTTTTTGTTATTTTTGTAAAACTTGGTTTTCCTGCCTTACAAAGTTTCAAAGAAAGCCATGCTAAGGATTGGTATCCATGATACGAGCTCTAGTAGTTGATTGTGTCTGCAGACTCTTCTTACTCCATATTAATTGTAACTGGTGGCATTGGCGGATCCAGAGCCTCATTTTAGGAGAAAAATTCAAATAATTTTGATGAGATGACTTTTTTTTGTGGCTTATCAATTGGACAATTTTTCTATTTGAATACTAAGTCATAATATTTTTCCCTTTCATTTTCATCTTTTCATATATATGTTTTTTTTGACATTTAGGGGAAAATCTGCCAATTTCCCCCCTCAGGATTTGTCACTGGTTGGTAGCTATCATCAAGACTATTGTTGAAAATTTTGGTTGTTGGTAGTGGTTAGTGGGTGTAATCAGTGACTAACTGACCTAAAATTAATGATCATAATGACTAACTATGGTCCGAGACCATGATTCGTGGTCTTAGTTGGAGGTTTCGGTCATTGGTTGTGACCACTGGTGGCTGACTATATTTTTAGTTGCGGTTTGTGGCAACTGTTGTCGTATTTAATTAATGGCCTTAACCACTGGTCTCAATTGCTGGCTGTGATCACTTTTCTTGATCAATGACTGACGACATTAACTGTCGCTGCGTTGAAACTTCGATATTGTGCAAGTCTATATAAGAGATACAACGTCTTAAACGAAACAATGGAATTCAGTATTAGCGAAATTAAGACGATTTGCAACTTCTTTTCTATTAATTAATTCCTAAAATATTCCCTGAAACCATTTTAGGTGTGTTTTGTGCTTAAAAACGCATAAAAAAGTGAACTATACAATGTTGTCTTCCTGCTGTTGGTAACATAATACAGAGACTGAGTAACTCTGGGCTGAAATAATGAATTTAAATAAAAATACTTCTGACTTGTCAAAAACAAAATCGTTGAATTTTCCAATTAGACGTCTAACATTATGAAAAGTAACTCGATTAAGGGCCGGTTTTTCAATGGCTGGCCAAGAAATTTAACTGTCAGACAGTGCTAAAATCCTACATATCTTTTGGCGCAATCTGCCAGTTAAACTAACTGAGACCTTAACTGAGGATAGAAAAACCGGTACGCAGACGAACTTCTCTAATAAAACAAAAGAAACCGAGTGGAAGCTAGCATTTATACAGTCGAAAGTATATAATACGATATAATGAAGAAGGAGGATTCGAATAATCCTAATAAAAATATTCAGTACTACTATCCTATACCAATGACCAGTATATTCTTGAGTTTTTGTTACAACATGCTGTATGTCCAACCAAAAGCACGCAGTTATGAACTTATCCACTTCACATCAGTTTTCACTTTTTTCATAAATTTAACCGCCCAGTAGGTACTCAATCATTGAATCTCATTATGTTCTTGCGGTAATGGACATTTGCCAGTTTATAAAATTAGTATAAAAACATGTACAACCACATTTCTACTGCAACAGTTGAAGCACATAACACAACGGTGGTTAACACGGAGCATTCAAAATCTTCAAAACTTCATTTCCTCTTTCGTTGTTTTCCTTAAAAATGCGTTGTTGCAATTATTATTTCTTGGTTGTTTGCAAAATCACACCATCACCACCATCACCACCATCACCACCATCAACATCGCCGCCGCCGCCGCCACCACAAAAATGTTCCTAAAATAATGCAATCAACGAAGTATCATAAAATCACCAGTTGACGTGACCAGCGCTAAAAACACAATTTCCGGATCCGCGATATTGCATTCCAAAGGACGAAAGGCATGTCAACAAAACGATATTTTGCCTCTTGCGTCAAAACCTTGTACAAAATTTAAGTGACAAAAAAATTAAAATTATATTATTTGTTTTTTTTTTTTGTTTTTTTTATAAACAACCCCCGCATAACAGACCTCGTATTAATAAAATATGACCGCAGACGAGGGTTAGAATCGAAGTAAGAATATTTAAGAAAATAATAATTTAAACGAGGAGGAGGACAAATACAGAAAATGAAAATTGAAACCTGCGCTTTTAAATTGAATTCTAATCTCATTGCGGGTACAAGAGTGTAGAATCGTAGATTCGTCTCATTCGTAGAAACTATTTATGATTTTATTGTGTCAATAGTGGTTGTTAACTGCCGTAAAAAGCAACCGTGTGTAGAACCTGATAAGAATCTGGCTTTTATGTAATTACGAAATGGAACAAATTAAGGGGTGGAACTCAACTAGCTTCGTTTCAGCTATATATCTTCACTTTTATTTGGATGAAGATACGTTTAAAAATTCATTAACCTACATGCAAGGAGAGTTGATACAAAAAAAAAAAAAAAAAAGATAAAAAAAACGTCATAGGCGATGTTTGAGTTTTATTATCTTGGCAACAATTTTGTTTGTTGTAAATTATTTTTAAAATTGATGAGGCATCGTTAAAGTGTTAGCAAAAATAATAAATACTTACTTATGCAGTCTTACTGATGGTTCAATTTATGAAGGAAAATGTACTTTGCAAAATATATAAAATGCTCGTGCAGATTACACATGGTGCCATATTTAAGGAATATTGCTGGATTTGTGTGAATTCAGTCAGTGGAAGTAGGTATAGATAACTGAAATATTATGAGGCTAGTAGAAGACTATGTCGTCTATGTAAACCTATGTGATTATTGTTGAACAAAATTCCAGGCATAAGGAAACAAAAGGTTTGATAAACTATGTACTTTGAGTGGCCTATCTGCTTGCTGGAAATGCCTGCATATTCACCATTTATTCACTCATTCGTTCCTTCTATTTCGTGGTTGTTTTTAAGTATGTTTTTGAAAAAAATTTACATATTAAAATTGATCGGATATTAAGACCCGAGGTCAGGGGTTGGTTCGTTTTTCATTTCATAATTTCGAGGAACTCTTGGCACTATTAGCTGAAATTCACAAATTATATATTGTTGGGACATTACTCGTATGAGGTAATAGGGGTTCGCACCCCTCAATGACAGTCGCCGCCCAAATGCTGGCAATAATCGTCTCTATGATGTTAAAACATATATACACTTGTGCGTTTGTATGTTCGTACCTGTACGTATGTACAGGTAAGATAACAATCTCGGTGATGTCACAACCCGGTACCAAACGCGTTGCATCGTTTCTTATCACCTCAACGGAGGCAAGAAACGACGTAACATATGACATAATCACATACATAAATGTACGTATGTGTGTCTGTGTGTGTGTGTCAAATTTGGTATATAAACTCTCAAAACTGGCTACAAAATCTCCAGTGTTTGCCGAGAATTTGGCTCTCCCATACTTTACAGTATGAAGTGGCAGAATACGCAAACTCTGTAGAAAACCTTCTTGTGGAATATCTCTCACGACAAGGTATTCCACATATATCAACATACAGTATAATTATTTTTACACACATTTCTGTTTAACCCGGTATAAAGATTACAATTCTGATGCGAATATCAGTTAAATTTGTTACACTTATTCGAATGTGGACACGGAGGAACCCTATTGTTTTTAGTTCAGATTGGCCGGATGATACATCCGATATAGGTATCCTACTGTGTTTCATTTGTGGGGCTTAAATGGTTCTAAAGTATCTAATTTTCATGAAATTATCACGATATTTGTACAGACATTGAAAATTTAATATTCTAATCAAAAATCCCTTTCCTGTAAATTTTAGCAACATTGTTGATCTAGTTCTTTAGAACGTGGTTACATACATGCATACATACATACCACATACATACATACATACATACATACATATGTACATACATACATATTCACAATTATTCCTCCTATTATAGTATAGGATATAAGCCAATTTCTTTTACCAGAGTATAGGTGCAATTTTTATCCAGTTACAAAAATTTGAGTAAATATTAGTACTAAGCCAAGGATCTGACCTATTGATTTTTTTGCAGATCGGTGGCATGGTATTTTGTTTTTGTTTTGACTATAAAACTTTTAATTTTCAACCAATAGGTACAAAATTTGAAAAAAATATTCATTATGATTTATTATAACTTGCTATGAATTTTAGCGCTTATCAGTCATACGGTACATCCAGTAACACTATTTGCACTTTTATTTTGTCTATAAAACGCCCAATTTTAAACCAAGATGAATGTAATTCTGAATAAATATTTATTATAATATATTTACAATTTTTTAGTGACTTCCTAATTGTATAATATTCAAAACCTACTTTTTCTAACGTAGCTGCTGCTGCTGCGTTCCAGTTTTTATATTAGGGTAACACTGCTAAATTCGTCGAGTCCGGGGAAACAACAAATTCGGTTTTGTGTTAGTGTGCGTGTGTTGAATCATGAATAAAATCAAGTACACACGTACACTAACAAAACAATCACGGTTTTTTAGTTTTGTTTACATTTTTCACTTCTCGTTGCACATGACGTCATGTTTTTACTATGTAACCTCATATTAAACATTTCCAATGTTAAAATCTTCAACCATTGTTAAAAAGAGTGGGTAATTTGGGATGAAACAAAAAAGCTGTCTGAAAATTAGGCTTATTATTATTCTATTTGCTAAACAATAGTTTAATATCATGCGCGTATTTTTTCATAACTTCACAATACATTTATTCTTTATGTATTCCATCGACACCTGATTCTAAACGTAATTCTTGCCTAGTATTCTGCTAAATAATTTTGATATTTTAGTTTTTTTATTTTATTTATTTTATATTTCAGTTATTCTTTATTTGCAAACAAAACCTACATTTTCTAACGTGGTTTGCTGCTTTAGAGATTTTTCATTTTTTTTTTTTTTGCATTTTGTTATTTTGTTTTAAACTCTTAGTCCAAGGGACGCTTTCTCACTCGTTTAGAGGGAGCACATCAGCTCTATGCATGCGATATCACTATTCTTGTTCCAATTTTTTAGTTTTATACCTATAGAGTGCCTAATTTCTAACCATGTGACCAATAGTTACGATATTTGGAATGAAATAATACTTATTATGATCTATTTTAGCGTGCAACCAATTTTTTTATGGATTAATGAGACGGTACTTCCGATATTCTCGATTTAATTCTGATTTTGGGCTCCGAAATACGTAATTTTAAATCGCTGTCTACTAAATTTTCAACACAATCATCAAGTTATTATACAAACTGTCAATTTTGGTTGTAACTGGTTGGTGTTTGAAAATCTACATTTTTTATTGAAATGGCTGCTGCGCTGCAGTAGTTTGATTTTTTTATATATACATTTTAAAGCCGTTTTCTTTATCCGATTTTCTACTCCTTTTTATCAGTGTTGTCAAACATCGATTTTTCTTTGTACTCATCGATATTTTTTAAAATTAAAAAAAAAAATCGCGAAAAAATTCAATAAATATTAATTTTTAATTACCTACTTATTGCAAATCTTCACATCTTTAGATATAGTTCTGTAATTCAGTTATCACTAAAATATCACGTAATCAGTAAATAATTGCATTTAGAAATATCGATAGACAAAATATAGATATTTTTGACAACACTACGTTTTATTCATCACCTTCTTGTTACTCGTCCTATAAGCCAGTCCTACAAATTCCACTTGACACATACTTTAAATGTTTCGAAACTTCTTGCCATACCTCCCCCATCACGATAACCTGTTTCGACATCTTCACCTCTAGAAATGGATAGTAGTTTAATAAGCTAAACAATAAATTTTCTGCACACTTAACTATAAGACGAACTTACTGAGCCATTTTAATTGCCTGCGTTGTAAGATTGGTTCTGCTCTCTGATTGGTCTCAAGTTTAACCTTTCAAAAAAAAAAAAATTATTGAACACAAAAACTGGGTAACTTTTTGACTTTATTGAATTCTTGCAGTCTGCATAAGACTATCTCTCATTGACTGGAAATTTTTCAAAACCGTTCTTTTAAGACGACTTTCGACAAGCAATAACACGAATTTTCTGCATTTTTAGACACCAAATAACATACTTTTCCGTTCAGATCGTCTCTACTATACAAACACATGATTAATTTTGAAAGAACAAAAAAACATGAAATTGACGTTTTAAAATCTGTTGGGCATTTGCGGCTACAGTTTTTATTAATTTCCCTCCTCCATCCTATATCTATAACACATTATCAAGATCTTGCTTACGTAGACTCGTTTATATACAGTTGGCAAAAAAACAAACCGAACAACGTATTTCACGTTTTCTGGACGTCCCATCTTGAGTACAAAAAAAAAAAAAAAAAAAAAGGGTGACCAAGGTACAATAGACCTTTGAAAGACAAAACAAAACGAAAATTCTACCTTCACAAAAGCTGTCCGAAACGCTGATATTTTCAGTTACATTTTTTTTTCTCACGTACAGACTAACTACCAGCTAATCGCATCCAACTTGAACAAATACTGCAGCCCACATGTCAATGGTGTAACGTTCTAAGCAAAATGTTCTATGCAAATAAAGATGAAATTCTGGTATAGTATGTACCTACTATTTAACTAACCGATTTATATGTATTTTTGGTGTTGTTGATGTTGTCGTTATTGCTGTTGTTGTTATATTCTTTCACCCCAGTCTTCCAAATGTAAACTGGTAGGCAGTATCAGATATTTTAGTCGAAGAACTATTTCAGATATCGAGAAAATTATAATATGTAAATTTATTATTGATAAAAGGGTGAGGTTACGAAAGGGCTTTGAAATGGTTTTGGTTCTCAATCCGAACCGATTCACCCATGCTTCAGCCAAGTCCTGACAAATCCATTATTTCAACAACGCCCAGAAAAAATATTAATAATAGAATTTGGGAAGGTTTGGAAAAAATAAATTGACTCGTATAACAAACCAATGACAATGTTGACTTGTCTTTATAGAACGGTGGGTAGTGAGATGAAATGGTTTTTTTTTAATAATATTATAAAAAAAAAAAAAAACATTTCCCTAAGCTTTTTTAATATAGTGGGTGGTAAGGTGAGGTGGGTTATTCTTTTAATGTGAAAAAGACTTGTTACAATTACTTAACCGTCCACTCATTATTCCGTTGGGGAAAATATTTGTTTCTGAAAATAATTGATGTTGACCTATGGTATTGAAAACTTTCAACACAAAAAAAGAAGACAACATAACAGGAGGGGCTGAAACTATAATAATTATGTTAATGGTGATTATGACGATCTCGAATGACTGAAATTAGAAATTTGATGAAACCTTAATGTTTCAGCCTGTATGAAAGTAAACTGTCTTGAAAGTTTCAGCTCATTTAGGTAGCTTAATCCTTTCTTGCTTACAAGCTCATGCTTTTCAATATAATTACATTCTGGTGAGTATCAGAGGTTAGAAAACAAAATGAAACATGAAACAGAAACAAAATTTTTAAAAACCAAAACAAAACAGAAATTAGAAACAAAATTTTGAATAACTGAAACGAAATATAAACGAGAATAATTTTTCGCTTTTCTCTGGCAAAACAATTGAAAATTTTGATTTAAATACATTTTCTGGCTGTCTATTTTCTAAAATTCACAAACAAATAGGCTAGATATTTGATCATGTAGAGGGTATATAGATACTCAGATAAACTTAAAACTCTCAAATGGACATAGTTTTCATTCATTTTCACTGGATACACAGGGACATATGTAGATAGCTTTATATTCATGGGACCAACAAACCAAAAATAGACAAAAAAAGACCTACTGCACGTGCTCAGAAAACCTTTGTTCATTGTTTAGTTTTAGAAATGGTGGAAAGATTGTTTAACAATGGTAATATAAAGCCACTGAGTATTCATACAACTAAATGATGGAAAGGCTACATTTTTTTCCATTATTTCATGTGAAATATCTCCAGTTAGTATTTATCTTCTTTGTTGAATAATAGAAATGCAGTAGAAAACTAACTGAGAAGTCTGAGAGTTTTTGATGTCAAAATAATAATATTTTTAAACTCATAATGACGACATAATATGACAACATCATGCAGACTAAGAAACTTTTCAATATAGTGTCTGGAGTTAATGCGATATGAAGATGAAAAACTGATGAAGACGATAATCAAATGAAATTCTCTTTCAGACAATTCTACTAATGGTATGTCAAGTTTATATTACAGAGTCACCAGGTATAATACAACATCTTGTATATACGACAAGATTTCATTTGGTGGACAGATAATTCAAGACAAAATACGACGCAATGTAGAATTGGATATATGGTAAAAGCCCTGCTGATAACACGCATGCAGCCAACATCTTTTTGCTTTATCACTTTTGCTTTGCTTATTGTATGTTGACTCTTACGCTTTTTTCCTTTATCTGCTTGTACTTATAATGACTAAATGAAAACAATGAGTGGGGAAACCTTGCTGATAAGTTAAGACACTCTTGTTCAAGCATTACCCAGTACTAGGTTTGTTTTGCAAGAAGTCCTTCTCGTGTAGGTGAATAGTAGCAAGTTCAAGTCTCGAGTTGTACGTTAAAGTCCTTGTATAGGCAATTTAATAAAGTGTATCATCTATGAATGTAGAAATTCAAACTTACATCAACATATGAAGACACTAGGATGATAATAGAACTTAGGATAGATTAGGTTGGAGACAAAGACAACTAGGGATTATTTTTTATATCATGAAGGTTCTAATAATGACGAATAAAGTTTCCCTATGCAGTCATTTATATTGCACTTCAAGGCGATCTTTTTTAAAACACCTGTGGTTGATGAGAACAGTTGACAATATGATCGAATGGTGTTCTTGTCATAATTAAGAAGAAAATTTGATGTGTTGCCAACAAACTTTTAGACAAGCTTTATTCAAGATGACTGTATTGCTTCGTTAATAAAGGCCATGTAGAGCTTTCTTTCACGCACAATGACATCTTGGTTCTCAACCATCTTCATCTGTGTTAGTAATATTATTTCACTTCACTCACGCACACAATTTGAAAGAAAACTCCGAAGTCTAAAGTTTCTGATAAGAGTTTTTCACAAAACTAAACCACTATCTCTAATGAAGACAAACAAATTTTTTGTGGTTTATCCTACTTGTTATCTAAAATACTTTTTATTTTATTTTTGCTTATACTTTATTTTTCTACTTTGTTAACATTATACATCTTTCGTAATTATATGTCTTTGACAAAATAATTCTGCTGTTTGTTTTTGTAGGTTTCAATCCTCTTATAGATCAAAACTTTGTCAGGTTCTTCCATCGACAATTTACACTTATTTCTGGCTTGTTTAATGCTGACTAATTTGCTGATTAAATATGAGGACAAGGTAGGTAAGCTATGTTCTGCCGTGTTTGAGAAACTTAACTCCAGTCATGAAGAATTCAGCCGTAGGAAAATTCAAAGTAAATATAAAACGTCTTGAATTACAGACAATTTCAAGACAATTTGATATCAGTGTTTTGGCTGCATGATGTTTTACTTGTAAGATATTACGACGTCATTAGAATTTAAATACCAACATATGTGAAGGTCGGATATTATGAACCATTGGGTTTTGGACGCCTCATAACACAAAAAACTATAATAAAAATGGAAAAAAAAATTTTTAGAAATGAAAACATAAAATTCTATTAATAAGGAAGTTGACATATTTCATAAAATACAACTAACCTCTTTTTCGTACATTTGTTTGCAAAAACTATCATATTATGCAACTTGTTTGTCACTCGCAAAAGTCAACCTATTGCAATTACAACACTCGCCTGCAGCTCGTGCTACAACTTTGTTGCCTGTCCATAACTGCTCATCGTGCAAATAATTACTTGCGCAAAATACTGCAGTTGTAACGTTGTCGCAGTTTTCTGCACTAATTTGGCATCTTTGTGCGAGTTGCGGTGCCAAGTGAAGCAGATGCCTAATATTATACGTGTTAATAGATTTCGCGTAGCAAAAAGTGGTTCTTTTTGCAACTCGCAACATTTACAACAGTTGTTAAACGCGGCAACAAATATCCACACGACAAATTTTGTAGCTAACTTGCATCGCAATTTCTTACAACAAATCGACAAAAAGAACGAAGCTACGTGCTTACAGCCAGATGCTTCACATTTTAGATTGCTTGAAACCTTAGTTCAAGCCCGGTATTCATAGTCGATATACTAACCTTGAATTAACGGTTCACTAATCTGAGAATCAGTTTTACACTTACTGCTCTCAGCTTTATATTTGTCTGCAAAATTAGGGTTTTTTTTTTCGTACCTTTTGTGTAGTTTTAAAACAAGCCCTTAGGTTAGTGAACACTTAGCTCTGGGTTAGTGTCGACTACGAATACCGGCACGAGTGATACCGAAGAGGAAATGTAGGTTTTTTCGATTCAATTGTTTACAATGTAATGCCACTGAATACGTGAATGGGAAATCAGTGCGAATGAGACTGAAGAGATGAACATCATTTCGCTGGTACCAAACGCATGAATACGTAAGTCAATGCGAGTGGTGTGCTGCCAAAATTTTTATTCGTTAATCGATTATGAAGCCACAATCGATAACAATAACCGAACATTTCTAAACAAAAAAAAAACAACAACAACAACAATAATAATAACTGATAATAATAATAACATAATATATCGTCCTAATGTGCAATAAGGATATTGTACCTAAAAAATCAGTAAGAGCTGACGTTTGTCCGTACAATATAGACGATTTTCAGATTTACAAAAAACAACAACAACAACAACAACAATCGTAACACATCCACCCACATTCATTAGGTTATTTGTAAAGTTTGTAGGTATTTAATATTATCGAGTTCGTAATATACTTAATTTATTAGTAAATTGTGTAATAGCATCGTAATATATAAATTTTATGTCGTCTTCGGTTTCTTTGACCAACCAGCCGACTATACGAGTAGAACGATGCATTATGCAATAATTGTCGTCAGATTTAGAAAGTGTCGTACCCAGAGCGAAGAGTGCATAAACTTGACAAAATGGGTTCATTTTTTTTTCCCCTTCCTCTTCGAATTCTCGTCTGTATTTAATAAAAACTAAACCCTAAATCAGGTTTTCCGCCCTTCGTTTTCGAAGTAAGAGTATTTATGAGCGTGGGTGCTGCCTATCGGGTACCCGTATAACTTGTCAGCAGGTTCTAATGACGATAGAAAGAAAAGAGGATTAAAAAAAAAAAACAAACAAAAAAAACCCTACAAATACGTATACGGTATACCTAGGTACCTACTGTAGATGCGGTAAATATACTCTTTGTAGGATATATACATATTTATGTACCTATCAACCCAGAATTTATACACTGTCCACTCTTAATTTTTAATTTTTTTTTTTGATTTTTTTTTGATTTTTTTTTTTGATTTTTTTTTGATTTTTTTTTTTTGATTTTTTTTTTTGGTACATTTTCGAACGAGTTTCCAAGAAATTTACGGAAGTACGACGAAAAAAATAAATGAATCATTCGTTCCAATGGCGAAATGTTAGATCCATCTATGGGTAAAAAGCAATTAAAGACGACGACTACGGCGATTCGATTCATTTTCAGCATTTCGATGCGCGGGAGAATTTTAACGAGTGGTTCATGAGACGACGAAAATTCGAATAAATTATGACTGCGTGTACAGGTTGGTTTGGTGCCTGTGTACCAAATGAGGAGTGTGAGGTGTACCTGCATTGGAACATGCGAATAGGCTGTACGAGTCTTCACTGACAGTTTTCTCCTCCATCTCGTCATATCGACGATGAATTTTCGCGGAAAAACGAAAGACCGAAAGTTTTTTAACAATGGCGTTGACAGACATGGCAGGACTTGAGGTGGAATGTACGAACGACTCCCATCGATGAGAGTATTTCTTATGAATTGAGATCTGTCGAGTGCTCGTACAGGATGCTTCACGTGAAATCCACCAAACGTTAACGTAGCGAATCGTAGGGGAAACTGTTGTGGCTGAAAGTGATTTTTACATTTTTCATTCTGGAGTGTGAAATTTTTACGACGGATAGCTTTCAAGTAGATGACTGGAAAAAGCGTGCCTTTTTCTATAAGTTTAGCTGAAAATGATAATTTGTTTTTGTTCACAAGAAATTTATATTTTTATAAATTTTTAAAAATTTTTAAATTTTCATTTTCTGTACCCATAAATTCTTTATTATGTTGTACCTAATAACACATTCAAAAAATTATTAATATGAATTGACTGTATTGTCAAATGTATTAAAAGGCACCATTATATTTCAATCAGTCTTGCAAATTCAAATAGCCGCGACAAAACCTAAACATTGTAATTTTTAAATAACTTGTGATACCTTAATTGCACACAGCTGTCTGGTTTGATGGAACGTTATACCAGGTGTAGTGGCAGAGACACTACAGTTGTTTGGCACTTATATTGAATGTGGTTTAACGTCCAAGGGACATGAAAATATATGTCGTCACACACCTATCTCGCACACTAGATCCGTAACGACTACGGCGACCTCCTCAGCCCAGTCACTCGCCTACCTACATTTCTTCAGTAGGCGAATTTCCTTTACGCCCGCCAGGCGTGCAGGAGATCGTGAGTGTTCCCATCCACGATACCAGGTGCCTTTCTTTCTTATGAAATTCACATTAAGTACACTGTTGCTCATCTCCAAGGGAATTTGAACTGCAAAAAATCTTTTTTGTTCTTTTTTCACATTTTAGGAATAATTTGATACATTTATGAGGTATTTTTTGCATGTTTCTAGGTAAAACCCAGATTTTGTTTCTAGGTACAACATACCTACTTTGTGAATAAGAATATTTGTCAATTTATCTCTAGTGAATTCACTTCGAATTAAAGTACGTATAATGCATATGAATATCTATAATATGTATTCAACAACTTACCTGGAAATTCAAGGTATTTTTAACTTCACAATGCATTTTAGAGATTTAAAAGAAAAATTTAATTTCTCCTGCCAAAAACATAAAACAGATAAATACAAAGCTTGCAAAACATTAAAAATTATCAATGCATTCAGATTTTGCTACATTTCATACATATTGATTCATGAAGTCACATTTTTTTCATGATTTTTTGACTTTTCTGAGTAAAACAGTCTCTCCTACCTATACCTTAAAACAATTAACGAAAAATTAATGTTCGCAATAGACAGATGTCCCGTTCTCAACGGTTAATAACTTAAACTAGATAGATATACGAAACCCATGGTATGGTTTAATTTAATTCATAATATTGTTAAGTATTTGTTAATTTAGACGCACAATAACTACAAGAAACAAAAAAGTTCTTTAGAATCAGTTTGAAAAATATGCTAGTACCTTGGATTTTCAAGTTCAAATTCGGGAACCCACAAAACCTTTATTGTACATGATAGGGAAAAATTGAAAATGTCTTTTTTTGTACCTGCTCAAAATTTTATATTCACACTTTTGAAAAAGCTTAAAACCGGATAGAGCTGAAATTTCAACAAGATATGGTTGTCATATAGAAAAATGTCTCAAAGACGATTAAAGCCTATCGGTTCATTAGTTTTTGAGAAAAAAAAAATTTGTGGAAAATTCGTTTTTCCTAGATTCTGAAAAAACGACTGAGCTGAAATGTTTACGATAGATTATTGTCATGTTAATGAAAATCTGATCGAAGTTTGGTGCCTATTAGTGTAGCAATTTCCGAGAAAACTGAGGAAGGAAAATTATTGGAAAAATTTAGTGCTCGTGGTTTTCAGATAACCACAAAAGGGATAGAGTTGAAATTTTCAAGAAAGACTAAGGTCTGATAGAAGCTTGGTGCCTATTAGTACAGTAGTTTTCGAGAAAAATAGAAAACAAAAAATTCACGAAAAATCGGTTTTTAACAATAATACTGCGATAGATCGATATTTTTGTCAGAAATATCCATTGCTATATCGATAGTTTTTCGAAATTTTTTTAACTATTTGGAAATTTGGATTACGTTTTTCGAATTATTGACGAAAATTGGCAAACTGGCTTCTCTATCGAAGTATTGTTGCGCTCGAGTTTTTTTTGTCACTCTTTTTCTACCTTCGAGAACAAAGAGCAACTTCGATTAAAACTTTCTATTTATACCGGCAGCGCATCGATTCGATACGAATGTCGTTTTTATTTTTAAATTACCAAGTCAAGTACCTCATGTGTGAAGTCACCGTGCAAAAAAAAAAAAAAAAAAAAAAAGAAAGAAAGAAAAAGAAAAAAGAAACAAATACTACAAATCTCCAGCATTCACCTACGCGGCCGTCTCCATTTTGGACACGATTTCAAAAAAGCAAAGAGGCTTGACTACGGTAGCCGCACTTTATTGGCAAACTAACCAACAAGTGAAGAAGTTGTAGAAAGAAAAAAGAAAAAAAAAATTCATTATTTTTCTAGGCTACTCACACTAATGACGTTTTCGAAGAGAGAAAGAAAGGTTCGTCTTCGTACATGCTTTTCGAATGATGCTGTTTTAATTGTTCGTTTACTGTCGACTATCTTCTTAATTCATATTGTTGACGAATACGTTTTCGTTTTTTTTTTTTCTTCAACTGTTTTTTTTTTTTTTTTTTTTTTTTTAGCAATAGACGCCACTGCCATTTTAAAATTTACTAAAGGAAAAAACTAAAAGTTGACCTCTCTAATCGGGTAATAAGTACTCTTACATATGAAACTAATTTATCGAAATAGTATTCTCATTGGTCTGCCGATTAGTCGAAGTGCTGATAGGAGATGATGTGGGATCGTTGGGTTTTGAGTAGCTAAATTAAACGATGCGATTGTAAAAAGAAAGCACATTAATTAATGACAGTATAGGTATTTACGCAGTCGTAAGAAGAGTTTCGTTTCCAAGGCTGAGAAACGATGGAGCCAACTCGTCCAAACTTCAAAGTCGATACTTATATTTTCATTCCACCAAGCAGCAAACGTATTTTTCATCATTTACAACGTGATGTCTGCAGTACGTTAACTAATTTATGGGTTGAAAATTGTCGAGTTTCTAAGCACTTTCCCAAATCATTAACTTCGGAAACATTTTGTCGTCAACGAAATGTTTCTTCATCATACCTACTGTTTTCCACTTTCTTTTTTTTTTTTTACTGTGCTTTTGACCGGTAACGATTTATTTTCAACTGCATTTTGACAGAACAGACTTCAAGGAAGTGGTTGTTGTTTGGGTTTTCAAAACGAACACTTATAACGCCAGTTGTTTGTACTTCGCAATATTTTCCCTGTCTCGTGCATCTCCTTATTTGCGTTCGGATATAGGATGGGGTGACTTGTTGCCGTCCTTGACTTATTTTGCTTTCCCCATTTATTTTGCCGATTAAAATACATTATCATCATTTAATAGGCAGGCTGAATAAATTTTTTTATTTTGGAATTTAGTAGTACAACCTTATGGTTCGAAAAAGCTGAAGTTTCTTTTTGTTGCGAGAGTAATTCAATACTTTTAAATTACTTCAACAAATAAAATAAGTTACGAACATTTATCTTTTATTAGAGTTTCACTTTAGTTATTATAAACACTTTAAAATTATACTTATTTCTACTTCTTAATATAGTGATACCTAATGTCCATAGCAACGAGTATAGACCCTAACGTTCTACTCGACTTCAGGTTTAGGAATGACCATGTCTTCAAAATGAAGACATGACATTACTTTCGTTTTCTTTGTTTCAATCAAAAGATGGCCGACCAAAAAGGTGGCGTGATACGGAACATCTGCCAAATATGATGACACTTCATTGTCAGCATATCTGGTGGTGTCCGTTCGTGAGAAGCTAGGTAAAATATAGACAGCTATTATTCCGAGAATTAGGAATAATAGTTGTCTATAATTTGTTCGACACGTTTTTGTAGACGAACTGAATCGTCTGCAAAAACGGGATGGAACAAAGGTCCCTGGGCAAAAGAAAGTCCGAAGCTCCTGCTTCGCTAAATTTTGTGTTCCTGAAAGTATACTATTTTAATCTATTATATCTTTAAGTTTAGTCATAATACAATATTATTTTTTTTACAAATGTCCCTTAATTTTACGTTGCGGAATTGATCATCGCATAAAAAAAATTTTAAATTAAATTTGTTATTTGAGCATAAAAATTTATTTTTGCAAATGGACTTAATTGAGATAATTTGGCATAATCAAATTTATTATGCTTTTTTTTTATTATATTGTAATACAAAAAATGGACTTAGAATTATGGACCATTAACGGTGTATTGCTCCCAATGCCAGATCATTTATTTGATTGTGCGCATTGATAGCAACACAATTTATTTTTAAATTTACGTAGACCAATATGGCTACTATGAGTGTTAATAAACTACACCAACCGATTAGTAGTAAATGTACCGTGTTTATTGTGTCCTGGTATCCTAGATCAGGGATTTTCAGTTCCACTGATTTTAGTCTTTCTTCGAGTTTATGAATTGGAGTTATTGATGAAAAGTAAGGTATGTTGTCATGCCATTTATTATTGTAGGCAATAGACATATTAGGAAATTTGAATGATTGAAGAAGACCAAAATCAAGTTCCATGAATTGGTATTTTGTCCAAAATAGCGGTAGATGATGTTCGATGAGGATGCCTTTTTCTGGTTCATTTATACATGGGAATCCTGCCAGGATGATTGTTTCTGCGTTGTTTTCTTTCTGTAGCTGTTGGATTTCTACTACACATGGAACTGTTAGTAGAGTCGTTCCGGGCCATGAGTCATTTATAGTTATACTAGTACTTGTTTTTGTTATGGTGTTAACTGATATTAATGGATTTTTAGCATTTGTTAGGGCAAATTTGTTCATTTCAATTTGTTTGATTACAATTTCTTCATGATTTAGTTCGCATTTGAAGATGCATTTCTTTATTATTTCGTCAAATTTCATTCCTTGAAATAATGCCTTCGCACAATTATATTTATTATTGGTTGTGTGGTCTTGGGGGATAAAGTATAACAGGCTATGTTTACCACAAAGATCAATGTCTGTTCCCATTATGATTCTTATTGATCCATCAAATTTGTTGTGGGATAAGATCGAAGGTTCTTGATCCCAAGAGCAAATTTTATTGTCATGTGTTTGAAATGCTAATGGAATAAAATTGTAAAGTTCATATTTAGCATGAAGGTTTTGAAGTGGAATTTTGATTTCAATTTCTATTTTGTTTCCTGTCACATAGCAATTTACTAATTTTGTTCTGTAGTAGGACTGGATTGATTTTTTGTCTAGAACTACTGCAAAATTTGATTTTTCTGCGATTTTCTTGATTTTTAGTAAGTCTTTTTTTAAATTTGTTTCGTTAACAATTGCTGCTGGTAGATGGTTGTTTTTGCAAGAAAGGAATAGGTGGCTAAGTTTAGCATTTTCGGTGACTAAACTAGTGTGAAGAGTTCGAGCTGTGTCGAAGATGAGTTCTCTTCTAGCTTCAATAATTATTTCGTTATTTTGGTTTTGAATGGCGTCTTTTAATGCTTGAACATTTTCTTTTAAAATTTTAGAATTGTCGAATTCTATCTTTTCGAAATTTTTAATGTCATTTGTGACGTTTAATAATTCTGCATGACTTTCTATTACGGATTCTCCAAGATTTTCATATTGGGATTTTAGATTTTTCTCGTTTTCTATGAAATCGTTGCCTTGAGATAGTGTCATGACATTGCAACACAATGTGTCAAAGTCACCAAGGACTTGTATTTCGCGTTTAATTCGTTTTGAAGGTTCTCTATCGAATCCTTTGATTATTGCTTCGTTTATTAGCTGAATATCCGTATTTAAATCTAAGATTTTCAACATGTTTTTTGATCTCTGTATACACCATGTGTTTTCCGTGGATGTGCAACTTTGCAGTTTTTTATTTCTTCAAGCCATTTGGGTGTTTCCATGTTCTGTCTTCTTGGAATTTTCAGGCTATAGACTATGGGAATTGTTTTCTCATAAGCCTTACTGAATTTGTTTAATTCAAAATATGCTTCTGACGATGCACTAATTTTCATTTTTAAACTTGTGTTCTTGGTTTTGTGTGTGAGTATGCTGATTGTAATGAAAACGATAACGGCGAGTTTTATGATCATGTGTTCTGAAATCATTACAAATCACACAAAATTTTGCTGTTAGATGCAGTATTATATTTGTCGGTACGTTGTTTAGTTGTTATCTGTCGAGAGAAAATATTTATAAGGTGCAAAAATGTATATTGATGCACAATATTTCCTCGATTTTTATTTCTTTCTCATAAAAATATACCTATGTGCGGAAATTACACCATCTGTGTTAGTGTGGGACTCTGGAATTTGATTCGCACTTTTACCATCGAGGGTAGGCCTTGGGAGATGGCAGACTCCAGTATATTTTGATTGTTCAGCAAGAATTCATCTTGCTTTACAACTCAGATATATATGGAGGTATCGCAGTCTTCTCGGTGTATTCGACATGTTGGTTCGTTTTGATTTTCTTCATCCTTGTCCTTCTTTAGATTTGTAGTTGATGTTCCTATTAGTTGTAATTTCTTTCTTTTGTATATGTTTTATTTTTCGTTTAGTTCGTTATTTAAATTTAGTAAACGTTGAAAGACATTTTCTTCACAATTTGGACGAGAGGTTGAGTTTAGATATGGATCGTACTAGTGAGGAAGTTCTTCAGGATGCTCCTCTGTATCCAACTCGGGCGGAATTACGCGCTCTGCCCAAATTTATGGTGCCGGACACGGGGATTGTTGAGACAACAGAAAGTTTCATGCTCACGCAGACGTCTCTTCCATATTTGCATTGTTGGTCGCTGCATTGTCCATATCTGTTTACTGGCGTGATTGGGCATTGGAAGATTTTCAAAGCCATTCACTCATTTCTGGCAGCGGATTATGGTTCAACGAGAGTGGATGCGTACTGAAAAAATTTTCCTAGCAACTCACTGAATACTTCATTCGGATTGTGGAGGCATGTGTTGCCTCAGAGTTTGTGCGAGTGTTGTTTGCAGTCGATGGCACAACTCGCCTCGCAGTTCAGCTTCCTCTTTCCAGAGGCAAGTTTGTGGAGGTGGGAAGGATCCGTGGTTTGTTTTTCAACACTTGATGTGAATCCGTCTGACATCACCGGTTATGCTGTGGGTTTAAACTTACTGACTGCTATTATCATGGAAATGCAGCCTTTAAATTTTGGTGCCAAAGTTCGTTTCATGATCACCAACACTGCATATGCCAATACAATTATGGATAGGTCCCAATTTCAGTATTTTTTTGACTATCTTGTTCGCTTTTATCGGCAAAAAATCGTAATTAATGATACTCCTCATTACATCAAGGTTTTGCAAGTTTTGGAGCTGTCGGAAAAAATGACCATATCTCACAATCGTCGTGTTTTGCATGGGGTGAGTCCAAGAAGTGAGCCAACCTCTGGACCGAGTAATATGGTCGTGTCCAATATGCGCATGTTTTTGGTTCCTCGTCATCAGCAGTTCAGGCGTTGGTCAGTTTCTCTGGAACCCTCACCTGCCAATCATCCGGAAGGTGAAGACGTTATCATGGGTAAGTTCAACATTTCAACACATCAGACTAGTAATTAATAATACCTATATGTCTATATATGAATTTATGAAATGTTTTCAGTTTTCATACTCCCTTATAAAGCCTCTTCATACTTAGGTATATTCTAACATTCCATACTCTTTCTCAGTATGACATGAGAAACTCTGAAAAATTGGTTTCCTAATTTCCAACTTAAGTGATATTAAATAAAAAATTAAATTAAATCTCCTATTTATAATAGATCAGCTAAACTAGACTTGTTCTTATAGCTACTTTTCTTATTCCCCGATACTAAAACTTAATCTTAAATTTTGTAGTCTGTGCAGGTTCCAGTAATGATAGTAAATTTGCTAAGGACATTACTGTCGATATTTCAGTTTATCTTGACAAACTTCCTGCTGATCCTTTCTTAGTAGAAGCATTTGAAACAGTTTGGATTCCTCATAAAAAGTTTCCTACTACTGGAAGCCAAAAAAAAATTTGAAATTTCCGTGGAAATGGCTGAAACGTTTCCCTTGGTTAACTTATTCTAATGATTTGCAAGAAACATTCCGTAAAATTTGTGTTTTTTTTAGCAATAAAGTTGGTGGAGTTGGTGATCAGCAGTTACTCTCATTAGTTACAACACCTTTTGTGAATTGGAATTGTGCTATTGAGATATTTAATGATCATTAAACTAAAAAAAAGTATCACCAAGATTCCTTTATATGATTAGAAATCCGCTGTAGAGTAGAGTCTGGTGATACATTACCCGTTTCTATTCAATTTGATTCACAAATGGTGAAAACTATTGAATAAAATAGATTAAGTTTGATACCTATTATAGAAACAATAATATTATGTAGTTGGCAGGGGCTGGCTTTGCGTGGAACAAATGATTATGGTGATATAACAGAAACTGAACCAACTACTAATGATGAAAACTTTTGTGCCCTTATTCAATATCGAGCAAAAACTGATGATATCTTAAAAAATCACTTTGAATCGAGTAAAAAAATTCAAGTTTCTTCCTACATTTAAAGACTTAGGTTGTTATTCATAGATGATACTTAGGATTTTCTTACCTACAAGGGACAAGGGTCCATTTAAACATGCATTTCTCAGCTATATTTCTCATCAAAACTAATTTTTATTCGTAGATTTGTTTATCTTAAGGAAGCTATCTTTCTCATCATTCTCAACTAAACTATTTTTTTTTTTTTGCAGCTCTACTACACTAAGTTTAAAAATAGAAATTAGGGTGAGGAACCCGAAGTTTTATCTATAGATACTTTAAACTCTTTAATGTTTCTTATACATCAATCTCACACACTTTTTTATGTTATTACCAGGAATGCAATCCCAAATACTGAGGGGAAGTGTACAAGTTGCTGAAAATATTAGCTGTGATTCCAGTGACCACAGCAAAAAAAGAGCGATCATTCAGCTCATTACCGCGTTTGAAAACATATTTATGCAATTCAATGGCTGAAGATCGACTCAATGGATTGGCAGCTCTCAAAATTCATTTCGATATTAGTGTTGATGCTTCTGAAATATTGCATTTATTTTCTGAAAAACCTATTTAAAAAAATTTATATAAATTTTAATTAAACTTTGTTCAATTTTCATTTTCAAACTTCTTTTAAGAAGGTACCTAATTAGTCTTACTAGGAGGGGTAGCTTTTAAACAAAATCCAAAGATGTGACTTTCAAGTAGCTCATAAAATAAAATAAAAATTTGAATTTAAACTGACGTGAGTAAAAACACCTCTCTTGAAAACATTCCTGCGGTCAGGCCTGGTTCCTACCGACGACTTGGAAATCGTAGATACTATGATTTCAGGTGACTGGCATAAGAGTGATTTGAGATGAAGAAATATTTATGGTAACTGGAATGAAAAACCACAAACGAGGCAAATTCTTCATTAGCGACTTATCAGGGTTGCCGTGCTTCAAAAAAATGAAAAAAGATAGTTATTTTTTTTGTTTTTTTTTTTCTAAATATCGACGAAACTAAGTAAAAAAAAAATGTGTAGGCACCTTGTGGGAGACTCACTGGTATGAGGAAAAGGGGCTCGGACCCCTCGACGACAGTTGCTGCCCCAAAGGGCAGGCAAATAATCGTCCTTGTGACGTTAAACATACAAAACTCGTTCGATCGTAGTTACCTGTATGTACTTGCAGGTAATGTACGAGTACCAAATAGTGACACAATAAGATGATGTCACGATTTGTACACGAACCGGCCAGCCATCTCTTATCTCGATAGGGGATGATGTGACCTGGCCGTTCTCACCAACGTACGTATTATCTTACGTACGTGTGTTTGTGTGAGTGTAAATAAGCCGTATATAAACCACCTGAATCAGCTCTAAAATCGCGCTTAAATTCTGTAGAATTTCCTTATGGTGAGAATATCTCTCACGACAAGGTATGCCACACACCTAATAAGTACAAACAATTGTGTAGAACTAATTTCATTATTGTACTGAGCAAGTGTCGAAAGTTACTGTAATGCTTAGACATAACAATATACTCGTCCATCCGCCACCGCCACAACCCTTCAACCCTTCGTAAAATAACTCTACCCGGTGCGTTTTACTCGAATTATGTCTGTCAGTAGCGCAATATTTTATACTGCTCTGCAATCAAAAATGTACCAAATACACACAATATACCTACTCGTGCTGCAGGACTGTCAACGAAGCGAAATTAATATTAAATACGATCGAATATTGTACAAGTTTTACCCGCTGGCTGGTCAGACATTGTGTGCGCTTCAAAGGCGAAAATAATGTAGGTCGTTAATTATTTCGCTTTTTATTCGTTTCCATTTGCAAGGTGTTAAAATACGTGATTCGTATTTCATTCCAACGTGAAGACAGGCGACCCAGCGAAATGCAGCTGGCGCACACCAAGGATGCGGCGGGACGGGGGTGGGGCCAAAATTTGTAATTGCAGTGCCGCTATTTGGCAACTTATTTTTGGCTAAAGGACGTTTTAATTTTTGCAAAACGAATTATAAAGACGGCTATGAGTGGGAAAAGCGAACGGAGTGGGATGAAACGGACCAAAAGAAGACGAAAGCGTAGATTATATATCTGTTCGCGTCGAACGTTAGCCCCATGCATAATGTAATCGCACCTAAATAGACATAACAGTTCGTTTTTTGTTTTTGTTTTTGTTTTTTGTTTTTTTGCAGTAAGTATAAATAAATGGCGGAGTGTGAATTGCGACAGTAATGGATCGATTTTTTTGGATTACGGTCTGGACCGGTGAGTAATGGCCGCGGCGTTCGTAATTAGTCATCAATATCTGCGAGTGAGTCCGGAAGTCAAAACACGAAGACACAATTGGGAAACATTTCAGCAACATTTCGAGCGTACCTAAAAAGGTGGTTTTCGATGTTTAACGCGCCCAAACGAGCCGAAATTATACAATATATACCTACCGACCTACGTATATTTCATTGGTAGGTAGGTAGGTACCAATTTCTGGTGTTGGGACATTTTTGCATAGGTACTTACTTTAAAATGCTTTATTTCAACGTGTATGAAGTAACGATTGATCGAAATGGCCGGCTCCGTATTGATTTATAGCTCAAGGTCGATCTTGATAGTTATTTGCGATACAAGTGTATAGAGTAGGCGATTTTGATTCGAGTGTGACTTTTGCAGCACGCCCAGTGAGGTACATCACTCGAGTATCGATCACCTGCTATACCTGCGTCTGTTTTTTTACAAAATCCCTTTCCCTTAAAAAACAAAAAAAGAAATCGAGATAAACGAATATTTTTTCAAATTGGAAATATATAAGGGTAAACTATCCCCAACATGCAACCACACCTTGTGACGTAATGGCTATGGGAATGGCTTGCGGATGTAGATGTGCGAGATTCGAATCCCTATAGCTGAGAAACCTTTACGAAAAAGTAAAGGAAAATATTCTGAAAATTGACGATGTTAGGCTATGTTCAGTAATAAGCAGTTAGTATTACAGAGTATTAAATATAAGTACCTGGTTAACCGACGTGAAAAAAGAGAAAATTTTGTTAATTTTAATCAAGCTGGAGAATTTCAGCAATATATTTATTAGATATATCCTTCAGTATTATCATATTCGTATATTTCGAGAATTAGGATCGCAATATTTCACTCATATTTCATTAGTCAGAAATCATAATAATCATAATATGCAGTTTAGATCTAGCAAAATTCGATAATAAAACCTTTTCTATCCGTTACATTCAAGGTTAATCAATTTTTCAATGTTCGTTGTTATTACTTGCTGCTGGTGGATAGATTAAGATACTCATATATCCGTTCAATGAATTTTTTCAAACTTAAGACCTACATAGATGGCTTTTTCTTTTTCGTACCCAAATACCATTATACTGTAATTTTCACCATCATCGGTCTAGTTCTTCATAACGCATTTACACACACACATACACACACACACACACACATACACACGCACACACAATTATTGATCGTATTATAATATAGGATTGAGGACACATACCCATCTAAACAATGCTAGAAAAAATGGCACAACTTTTGAAGAGCTGTCTCCATCCATTCGATTCCAAATTCAATTTTGTTTCATGTATTTGGGCCCATAACAATGGTAAGAATTTTTTTTCAAATAATTGAATTAAATGAACGAGTACAGAAAATATATCAAACCAAATTTCGTAGATTAAAATGAGATGAAAATTGTACCGATCCCAAAGACTGGGGATAATTTGCCACAAAAGTGGTGCCATTTTTTGTCTCACATGAATTCTCTATTATATTTAATACTCTGTGATTAGTACCAGTGTATAAAATGACGGATGAGCCCTAGGCATATATAAAGTAAATACTGATGTATAAAGTAAATACTTTATACATTGGTCCTAAATGGTTCTAAAATTGCCAGTTTTATACATTGTTAAGGTGCGTATAAAAATGAAGTTTATGAACAGGTGTTCCAAAAAAAGTTAAGAAGAATACATATACTTAAAGAATTTCCAAAGTTTCAAAGATCGTTGTTGGGTGGATATTAACATACCTAAATATATTACATTTTAATTACATGATATTAATGTTCAATTTATCAATTTCAAGCACACCTTCGTATACAGACTACTGAACAAATAAATCCATTCGACCATTTTACTCGAATAATCGCTCAAAACTAATAATTGCGATCTAAAAGCTTACTTTCCTTAGAAAACAAAAAAACAACAAATTTTTCAGAAATCTTGTTCCTAAATGGTTACGCAAATTAAATGCATGAATTCAAATACTATCTTCAGTAGATAACTAAATCTGTCAATCTTTAACAAAAACAGTAAGAGACGAAGCAAATATGTATTGTTTTCAAATCTAATACTTATATTTAGGCAGTTAACTCAGACATATAATCTATGAGGTGTAATCTTAATTATTGACTTTATTGTTACCAAAATTAAAGCTTGGTGTAAATCAAGTGTGTTAGAAACATGTTTTGCAACTTGTTGAAATTAAATATAATACAAATATGAAAATATAAATATTACTTGGAAGAATTGTGGATAAATATTACATTCAAAATAAAGTGTCATGGAAATTCATAATGAAGTGAAAGAATGAATTTTTTCAAATCATCTTTACGCATGAACCGTTCTATCACTGCAAAAAATTTTTCAGAATGATGGAATATTATATATTTAATGTTTGTACCAACTTTTGAGATTATGGGTTAAAAATTAGACACTTTAGAACCATTTAGGCCCTAAAAATTAAGCATAATATGATGTAACAAACAAACAATAGAGTTGGTCTACACCAAAAACAATACAGTTCATTCTTAAGTAGATACAAATAAATATAACAAATTTAAAGACTATCGGATAAAAATTGTGACCTGTACCAAGTTCAATAGAAATGAGTATACGTATATATTATAATATAAATTATAATATATTTACTTATACCTATATGAATTTCAGCTAATATTGTCAAAACTTTCCTGGGGTCATGAGACAAAAAACAAATCTATTCTCACCCCTGAGTCTCAATATAAGATCAATTTTAATATGTGAATTGTTTTCAAACACCTACTTAAAAACTCCAGTGCAGCTGTACTTTGCTAGAAAACCCAGTTGCCAATTTTCATCCATAATTTTTTTTAAAAGGCATGAGTTCCGCTAGGACTATGCTATACTCATAAAGAATTTGTGTGTAAACATAACAATAGTTTATTTGCGTGTGTGTGTAATGTGTTACACATGCACACAACCACACACCTACATGTCATGTAACACACTCAAATGAGAATTATAATTGTAAAGGCAAGTACTCATTTGTATCATTTACCCATATTGTATCATTATATTGTCCCAATGTGTAGGAGGTCTGTAACCTCGCACAGTGTCAAAAAATGATACGATGATATAATACGGGCCTTTTCCATTCAATGTGAGTATCCTGCCATCACATCAAAAGGTGCTACTTAGGATCGCAAAATTTTACATAGAATTTGAGGCTATGATACAATCCCAGGCAATGCCTCACGAAAATAGATCCGTATTATCAGTGCATATTGTACCATGATAGGCACTGACGATACAGCGTAGCAGAATGATACAATTGTGCACCCGCCTTAAGAGTTATCTACAGTTACACGAATCTGACAATTTTAATTCTTTCAATTACTTGAAAAATAATAATTGATATTTGTATCAATAGTTATTGATATCTGACAAACATATTAATACATTATTATTTCATTGCTAGTTTCTGGTAAATAAATTACAAAAAAATATCGACAGTTATACCACTATCTACAACAAAAATATTGATCTATCGATGTTTTATTGCTAAACACCGATTTTCAAGGAATTTATTATTTTCTCATTTTCTCAAAAACTATTTAACCAATAAGCAAAAAGCACCTATCATATTTGGTCCCATATAAGGAATACCTTTCATGTAAATTTTAGCTTTATCTGTTCGGTAATTTTCTCAAAACCATGAACACGAAATTTAGTCCAATGATTTTTCCTCTCGAATTTTCTCAGAAACTACCCAATTAACAGGCTCCAAACTTCTGTCAGACTTGTATGTACATAAGGATGATCTATCTTGAAAGTTTTAGCCATTACCTTTTTTTAGTTTTCTCAATATCTTGAGAAAACGATTTTTCCAAGAATTTTATGTTTTCCAGTTTTTTCGAAACTACAAAAACCGATACATTCATATCGTAAGTACATAATAAAATATAAGTATGTGCCAATGTACCTACATAAAAAGAAAATTATTCAAAATGGGAAAATGGTACCAATCCTTTTGTATTCTAATGAAACGGATAATTTTTACTATCCTCACCCCTAACATTTTTGTGAGGTAAATTTTAATACCCCGTTTGCAAGCAAACTGGGTAAAAATGCCCACTGTGACGGCGACACATACCCATAAAAGTGTCTCGAATACGTTGTGGCGTTTTGAAAAATTTATTTCATCACTTTCATCAAACCCAAATTATTAATTGCGTGCATAATCTTCACGAAGAGTAAAATAAACGAAGCGTCCAAAAAACTGTTCTTAATAAGTAAATTCTACGAAAATAAATGAATAAATATTTTACCTGTTAAAAAAAAAAAAAAAAAATTGTAACATTGAGTAACAAAAAAAAAAATTAAGAGGCAACTTTCAAAGTCACAAACGAACCTACCTAATATGACTGGCGCGTAATTTATATTTATTTTATTTTTATTTCGTTTGTTTCTGTGTTTCTTTTTCTTCGGCTTCTTCTTCTTGAAATTTTCGATGCTCAACAGCTTTGTATCTGTCACATCGCAACGACCATAAAGGTATATAGTAGGTGCGTTAAACCCTACTTCATTTTACGAAATCTGGAAACGAGGTGAAAAGGTAAGTAGAAAATTTTCAACTATACACACTTTTAATTAGAATGTCATTGGCTTAATTAGACGACGTCTTTTAAGATTACACGCTATTAAGACGTTAAATTAGTCGTATAAATCTCGGCGAAGAAATTTAGACAAAAAGGTAATGTAGCTTGTAAAGTGGCGTATACAAAAGAATTCTTTAACTTTACGAAGCTTCAAAAAAAGATTTAAAAAAAAAAAAAGAGGAAAAAGTAGTTGTTCATTTGAAAAAAAAAACAAAAAAAAACAAAAACAAAAACAAAAGAGAAGGCATACACGGTTCACTCCTACATAAATGACACGTTTGAATCGTGTGCAAGTGACGTCAAGCATCGTTCATATACTTTAAAATATTTTTTTTTTTTTTTTTGTTCTTCTTCTATAATCTACTAGACTTCATTTCGAAGGGTCCATTGGTATCATTAAAGTTATATTCGGGCTCCCTTATGACACCCTTCATCTTTTGTCAATTAAACATACGACACTTTTCGCCTGATTCCAGTCCTATTTATTTGTTTTTCATCGCTGCGTATCTTCATAATTATCCTTCATCGTAAAATACGTTATTATTAATATCGTCATAACTATACGAGCCAGAACCAAATTCATATTTTTCACCTTATGAAATATATATAAGTAGGTACATATTTATATGACTTACCTACACTATATACATATTATACATATCTATCATAGGCATACTATATGTATGTTCGCGAACTCTATTTTAAGGAGACGCCTATTATTAATCATAGTCTTGGTATAAATGCCTAATTTAAGGATAAATAATCGTGCCAACGCCTACATTCTATCACGTTTTCAAATTCTACTATGCTCGAAGGGAATTTGAAGTAAATTGTTTTTTGGAAAAAAATAGCTCGCCTGTGTGGATTGTGAAGCCAAAGGAGAAAATGAGGAACTAAGCCCCCAAAATCTGGTGAATTTGAAAGTTGTAATGCCTACCTATCGTCATTTTCGAAATAGAATGTGATTATTTTTAAAAAGCTGATTAGTCATTTTTCACTATTTTTCAGGAGATAAAAACAAAAGGTTACCTCGGGGTAGACATATACCCTAACGTAAGTAAGCAACAACTAAAAAGACATACTAAACAAAGATGATAGATCACATTCGTGGTTCATGTGTATGTTTTTTCATGGCAAGATAAAGTTTAATAGATCTAGAAGTATCTCGATATTCAGCTGGGCGTTGTTTTTCAACTCATCTTAAAACATGCAATCAAGTTTAGTCTCATGCTGCGTAAAGCACTCGCGTATGTGTTTCTAAGTTTAATGACAAGATATTAATCCCAAAATTACTGTGGTATGCCAGGGAGTCCATTCGACAATCCCCTTACAGTCCTGACAATATTCTTTACAACCATTAACACAGCCAAGAACCTCGGGATAAATCACCTACACTGGATAGTGGCCACAGAATTACCACCACTCAACCCTAAATAGCCTGCCAGGTATCTGTTGACTCAAATTTCAACCATGCCTGGGAAAAAATTTATACTTCCTTAAACACTGGCTATTTCCAAAACTGAGGAGAAACTCACCAAAATGCCATTAAACCAGATGCCACAGATCATACAAACCAAAAACTAGTCCATAGCCAATTAAAGAGGAATCAACACTTCGTAATTATAAAAGAATATATAATATAAAAATAAAAACCAGCAAACATATTCAGAAAGATAAAAAGATCTACATATAAAAATTTAGTCTGCGAATGACAGACAAGTACATTAATAATGTACATTAATAATTATGATGTGTACATACACAGAGCATAAAAATGAGTGAGAAGAAGAAAAAATATGGTTTTTAATTATCATTTAAAAGTAAAATGGTCTGTGGAAAAAGAGAGGAAAAAATAACTGGTGTGGGAGAATAGAAAAATTAGCAATTGATTGAATTTCTAAGTCTGTGGCAGCAGCCAAAACAGCAACTACGAGGATGGGAAGAAGGGAGTTAAAAGATAGATGAAACATAGATAAACTGTAAGTACAACCGTGGCAGCATCTCCGATAAGTGAAGAGAAGGAAATAGAGGAACTGAGAGTGCAATGAATAGGTGAGAGATAAGAAGAGCAAAAAGTATAGTAAGAGGTAAATGACAAGAAAAAGAGTGAAAAAGATGAAATGACTGAACATGAAATATTTAAGAAGAATGTAACATTAAAAAAAAAATTGTAAGAAATATACTCGTAGCCTAAAAGTTTTAGGCTACGAGAGGATTTTTATTAAGTGTTAAATTTGAAGCCATGGAGAAAATAATTTTAAATGGGAGTTTTTGAAAATGTTATTTATTATTATTTTTAATTTTGAAAATTGATAGGCCGCATGCGCCATTACCCCATTTACAATGAATTAACACTTCACATTAAAAACAATACTTTGTATAATAAAAAGCAATAAAATTCACATGTAAAAGGCACATCAAAATAAAATACAAGTGTCTTTTAGAATATGAGAAAAAATAGGTAACATTATTGTGTGTGTTGAATAGAACATTTCGCAACATAAAATTCCAACTGTCTTGAGAGAAGAACTGAGCAAGAAAAAAAAAGTGCGGAAGAACAGTTTGTTACAAATTTCAGTCTACTGGCAATTAAAGTAAGAGGAGAAAAAAGAGTGAAACAGGTTTTGAGGAAGTTCATTTCAGGTGCAGAGATGCACTATGATGCGTCATGCTGCTCTATTAGACATGATTGGCACATGGAAATGCTAAGGAGTAACAGAGCAAAATGAGAAGTTTGCTGATGTGAAACAAATTGCATACTTCTACAGATTTATGGGGAAAGATGTGGATTGGAGTCTCAATTTTTAATTCTTAAAATAAATATACAGTCAAGTAACAATAATTCAAACTTTGATAATACAAAAACTTCGATAATTTGAAGCAATTTTCATTTCCCTGCGCATTTCCATTAGGTCCCTATATAAAAAAAAAAAAACTGTTAATTCAAACCTACAGCCCCTATAATTTGAAGTATTCTGGATCAAAAAAGATCACTATAATTTAAATTCTCTCATTTATCAGCCTCTATAATTCAAATTTTTAGTACATGTAGGAACCACCATGCCTAATATAAAATACATTTGCCCGTTATAGTTGGCGGTGAGATGGCTGAGTGGTTAAGTTTACCACTTTTAGCTGGCAAATATGTAGCACCCAGGTTTGATTCCCCAAACCAATAAAACCTACATCTGGTGACCCTTGACGTGTGCTGGACATACACGCATCATAGTGGTGCATGGTGGAACTCACAACTCTCCTTCCTAACTTGAGTTGCCGATAGAAGGTGCCCTATATAGTGGAAATAGAACCCATATAGGTAGTATAAGCCTGTGTGTATAGGTATAAGAGGTGTTTCTGGCTCCGTCTAACCTCCCACAACATCTAATGTTGTTCAACTTGTATTGAGTCCCTCTAGGGGGGGAGTGTGTGGCCATACCTTGCCTAATATAAAATGCATTTGCCAGTTATTAGTTGGCAGTGAGATGGCTGTGTGGTCAAGTTCACCTCTTTTAGCTGGCAAATATGTAGGTCCCAGGTTCCATTCCCTGAACTGACAAAACTTACAGTACATATTAGAATTGTAAAAAAAAAAAAAAACTTCGATAAATAAAATGTAGGCAATTATCAATCTCGATACTTCAAAGTGCGCATATACAAAAAGATAAATTTTGGAGACAAGTTCAAAGTATAGATGAATGCTGGTCAGTAGCTCTTATGTGCGTGTATAATTAGTAATAAATGTGAGTGTTAAACAAAAATACGAAAGTTTGTCAATAGAAAAAAGAAAAAAACAGTATCAGTGACTACCAAAAACTGTTACATTTAATGTGATAACATTTTCATCTTCAATATCAATGTTTTACCATCAACTAGTGATACTGTGTTAACAAATACATGGATTTTCTCATAAATGTTTTATCAATGTTGAATGAAATATCGATATTTCGATGTGTCATAAGAAAGCTATGTAGTTTGTATCGAAATATTATTGTTAATCGGTGGAATATTCAACAAGAAAAAACGACATCGAATGTAAAAGCGAACTCCATATTTTGCTGTAATGAAAATAAAAATATTATCACATTAAAAAAATTGAAATCATAAAAAAAGTTGATTTAAATTCTGGAAAGATATAAAAGTCCCACCAAAAGTTTCGGAAAAATTTTATGAAATTTTTACAAGTCTAAAAAAGGTGAAAAGGTGGATGAATAAGTCGCATATACCAATACTAGTTCTGTTTTGGTTGAAAAAAATTCCGGAAAAATATAAAAGTCCCACCAAAAATTGTGGAAAAATGTTACAAAATTTTTACAAATCCGAAAAATGTGAAAAGGTGGACAAGTTGCATATACCAATACTAGTTTTATATTTTTTCGCGCTCTTCACAATTTGATTTTTTTTTTTTTATCTCAAACTATAACCTCTATAATTTGAATTCTGCTTTTTCGCAACCTCTATAATTCGAACTTCCATAATTCAAAAGCCTGGATAATTTGAAAAAATTGTTGTCTCCCTTCAACTTTAAATTATCCGGACTCGACTGTATTATGATTATCGCAGGCTGAAAAATTAGCAAAAAATTGTTATTTAGAAGTCTAAAATTGGCCCTTCATGCCCTGGAAAACCACCTCAGTGACATAATACTACACCATTGAAAATAACTTAAAACACAAATGCTATCTTTCTTAAGCCGCAGAGAAGGTTATACAAAAGGTTAAGCCCGAGTCCTTTGAAAAACATTAAAATTTCGGCGCAGATAGGTACACATCAAACCCTTTAAATGGTTTCAAAATTATGAATATTGTTTTAATGCTTCGTGAAGTGATTTACCCTAATAAAAAAATAAAAGTTGCCTAAAATATGAAATAGATATCCAGTTTTTGTGCGATTAAAGTCAATTTTGAAGCCAATATTTCTCAGGTTTTATAAGGCTTGCACATTTCAGTAGTCACAAAATACTCAAAACTTTAATTTCATTTCCATGCAATAAGTAAGAGACAACAAGGGCTTCTTTGATGTGGGAGTGGTAGTACTTCTGGAGAATAGAAAAACCCTTATAAAGCAAATAGTTTCAGTTTTAAGATGTTTGTTTTTTCATTTAATGTTTTTGAACGTGGTGTGGGGATGTAATATGCGTTTGTCGCACCTTCTACTGTCATTGGCATCATGGCCACTTGAAAACATGGAAATATTGTTGCTTTTACTAAGCTGTACACCGCCGATTTGTATCCCGAGCCAGTAACTTACCGGAAATGATAACACTGATGTGAAATGAACACACACTGACATTCCCCCAATCCCCCTCCACAGAGTGACATTCAGCAGTAATAGGTTAAGTTTGTGTGAGTTGAGCTCTGCTCTCTGTTGTTTTACTCGCTTGCCTGTATGCATATACCGGGTTATTCACATTGACTCGCAGCATTCAAAATCCCCAGTTGCTGAGAGTCAAAGTGAATCGTGTGTGAAAATATTTATATGTTATTCTGAAACCCAAATGCAACAGTGTACATCAGTGACAAATTGAACAAAACTATTGAACAAAACTGGGGCTTCAGAGCTCTTTATTCGACTTAATTATGAAACAAAGTTATTCAACAAAATGAGATTAACACATGCAAAACTACATTCTACCATTGGCAAACACACTCTCTGTGTGTTTGCCAGTGGTGGAATTTTTGAACATTTATTTTACGTAATTTGCACAGGTTTGTATTTTTTTGTAATGCCCATCTAAGGTAGTTTTGCATCTGTTTGATTTATTTCATTTTTTTAAATAATTTTGTTTCATAATTAAGTAAAAATAAAGTGCCTTAAAGCTCCAGTTTTGTTCAATAGTTTTGTTCAAATTGTCACCAATGTACACCGCTATATTTGGGTTTCAAAATAACATATAAATTTTCACACACTGTTCACTTTAATTTGCAGCAAATAGGAATTTTGAATGCTGCGAGTCAAAATGAATAACCCTGTATAACAGCACTGTGGGGGAGTGTTTGTGGGGATATAATACGCGCTTGTTGCACCTTCTTCTGTTGGTGACATTGTGGCTACGTGAAGGCGTCATCGCTTTTACTAGCCTGTAGGTTGCCAGTTCGAATCTCAGAGCCAGAAACCCACACATAGTTTTTAAAACTGCAAGCTTAAATTATCCTAGATCTGTCGACTCACCCGCAATAAATCTGCAGAGGATCTATCTCTCGTAGTCCTATATTTTATGCTTACATTCATAGCAAGTTAAGTGCTTCGTTTGTTCCAGTCTATGTCATAATATTTCAACATTTAGACTGAAATATTATCAAAAATTTATCTCACAGATGAACCAGTGCTGTAAGTACAAAGGTAAGTTCCAGTTGGTGCAATTTTTTTAACCTATATATTTCAATAAAAATTAAAATGACCAAATACAATGACCAGTTTTACAGACTTAGAATCTATTTAGTTTGAAAAATTTCTCAACTAAACAAACTGAGTAATGTAGGGCATACCTACTGATGTTCCATTGGTCGTCTCTGATTCTGGACCTGAACAGGTAGATTTAATGTTAAAAACAAAACACTAATTAATTCGATTAGATGTAATTAAGTTCACGTAGCTATGTACGAATGTTAGTTTTTCGGCAAAAATAAATAAATCGGCGAAGGTAAACCGTCGTCGTCTAAATGATGTCTTAATTTTTTTTTTTTCTTTGCCATCGATGATGTAGTATAAAGCTAATCAGCGTTTCATCAACATTTCCCCTAGGGAATTAGATAAGTATCGAAACGAGGGAAACGTATTTTTTCCACGCTATAACACGTATCGTCTACCATCAATAAGTGAAGTTTTCATTTACAAAGTCAGCAGATATAGCCCACTTTGGGGCACACAAAAGCGGTAGGTATTTTGTTTTTGCGGCATCAAGTTTAACTACACGGCTTCCACATACCTATACGGCTACAGTATTTTAGGCTATACCTGGTTGACCGTTTTAATTAGGTAGCAAATAGTTGGCCTGCCTACGTAAAATATAATCATATACACGTAAACGACTCCCTCGTTGATTCGTTTGCATTGTGGATCGAAATGAAAACAGACAGTTTACAAAACACATCACCTGTCCACCTCTTTCGCCTTTACACCCTACCCTTCAACATTTTTGTAGATCTAATTAATCGATTTGCTTGTTAAACATCAATAAAATCAACTAATTTATTCTCTTTTTATACCGTTCGATATAGATGATCGAAAATAAAAAAACAAAAAGACGAAAACAAACCCATCATAAAATGGGTATACAGTGATAAAAATAGAGAAGAAAAAAAAGTGAGGATCTACTTTACGACTGTCCATAAAACAAGTCTAATTAAAGCCGATGTTTAACAGGTGATTGAAATGTATGGTGTAAAGAAAGAAAGAAAGTAAAATGCGAGCGTTAGTGAAGAAAAAAAGAGGTGGCAAAGTGCCTTACAATCTTAACGGTTTCAGTTACATTTGTAAAAAAAAAAAAAAAAAAAAAAAAAAAAATTCACTTCCCCCTTCATAAAACTATTTTAATTTTTCCACAAATCATTACGTTCTCTTACCCATTCCTCCATTTGTATCTAGGTACTCTCTTATTTCGTATAATATTCGATATCGAATTATACGAAACCAGTTTTCCCATCGATTTTTTAAAAAACGAATGAAACTCGGTATTTTGTGATATTCTATTTTACTTTTTTTTTTCTTTCTCTTTTTATTCGATTATCATCGTAAAAGGACCACCGTTGAACGAAATAATGGAGACATGAAGTTAACGAATTTATGGCATTTGATAATATTGTGAAGTTCGTATTAAAAAAAAAAGGCACATACGTGTGAATGTGTGAATGTGCAGATACTGGTTTCGTTTATATTGGTCTGGCGTAAGCTTGAATTTTGACTATAGTGTTGGTTGAACTATAAACGTATGCAGAATATTATTTTCTGCCAACAAACGTACAAGTTGGGGGTTGGTGGATGTTACCTACCAACCTTAAAAAAAAATTATTTTTAATGGTCAGAATTAACAGGTAATAAACACCGGCGTAGGATAAGCCCGACAGAGGATTATCTGCGATCAGAAACAATGCAGCAAAAATTTCTAATCGTCTACATTTTGAAATTTTTGCACCGATTCCCTCGAGTGCCGTACCTACTTGCAAAAGCGTAATTATATTTTTGAATTTAAGTAAACAAATTTAGTCATTTTTATAATTTTTCCTAAATCAAACAATAAAAATATTCAACATTGAACTCTCTTACAGGCTCTTACGTCATTCTTCCATCATCTGAAATGCATACCTAACTTTATTTTTTCAAAGTTACTCGTATATTAGGGTATTTTCAAATTTTTGTTTTTTTTATACTTTTTTATTTAATTGTTTACTTGTTTACTTGGCAATTGGCTGACGGCTACGTCCCCAGTCTAAGTCTCACTAATGAAAAAAATGCCGAACTTTTAATACGTTTTAATAATGAGCTGCTCAGTTAAAAAAAAAAAGAAGAAAGTACTTACCTTGTTTTCTGAAGAGTCTATTTGTGCATAATAATCAAAATCATTCAAGTTAACCAACAGTTAGTGACGCATTGATAAATCACACTTTGTGTTCGTAGGCTTGCAATGAAAAGTGAGTTGGTACCTAAGCATAAAACGCAGGTAACAGTCTTTTTTTCCAATTTAACCTCTGATGAAGTATCTACCTAAATCAGTGGTGGGCAAACTTTTTAGGGAGTGGGCCAAAATCACAAAAATTATCATCTCGCGGGCCAAGTTTCAAATTTTATTACAATAATAATAATAGTCAACAAATACACTAAAAAAAGATAATGATGAACCGGAAACAATATATTCATAAATTTAATATTAACCTAATATTTTATTTATTAGTGCGGGATGAGTGTAGCTGTCCCTGCAAAGCCAACAGTTTTTAATACTCTGGTTCTAATTGGATGAAGTGATGTGTAAAAGTGAAGCTAAGTGGAAATCTGTCAGTCGGTTTCTAATACTATTTTTTCAAAGTTTCATAGTTGAAAAAACTTGCTCACATATGTAGGATGAGGCAAACATGGCGATGATTTTTTGTGCATGTGATATTAAATTTGGGAAACTGGATTTAGATAAGGACTTGTAGAACTCCAGTTTAGGGACATTGAGAAACAGCTATTTCAATTTGGAATCACACTGTAACTCAATTAATTCCAGCTGAATATCTGTTTGAACGGATTCATAATCCACATTAAATGGCATACTGAAAATATCCAGATCTTGTTCAATCTTCTTGAAATCTTGAAACCTTCGTGCCATTATTTCGATCACCAAGTTATATGATCACCAATTTATACAAAACCAAACAACAAACAAATAAATGTACATTAACAACTGACGTTGAAGTAGGTAGGTTACATTAATAACTGACGTACCTATAGTCACTATCTAGGTACATTTTGATAAAATTGTATTGAAAGAGTGTTTTATCTGATCTGATTGATAGGCTACGTAGAGAGAATAAAAGACTAACTGCTATAACAATTTTTTTTTTTTTGAAAACTGATAAAATATGAGAATCCTCTCGCGGGCCACATTGAACCAAACTGCGGGCAACATTTGGCCCGTGGGCCATACTTTTCCCACCACTGACCTAAATGAAATTATAAATTGTAGTAAAACATTATTATTGGCCGTCTATTGTCCAGTCAAATCTTACAAAAACCAAAAATTAACGCACAAACTTGAACTATATGAGGTTGTTGGGCGAGTTATTTGGAATAACATACTAAAAGTTGCACCCTCCTCACCTGTTGAATGTTTTTGAAGGTGGTTTTTATCTCCAAAAACTTGGTTTTTCACATTTTTCTCAATAAATTTTTATTTTTTATAAAAAAATAGACCAGCACAAAATTTTTTACTATAAAATTTCCTACTAAAGAAGTTACATTTTTTTACCAACGCCCCTCTTCTCCTCCAGAGAGTTTCAAAAACAACAATTTCTCAGTGAATGTGTTCAATAGCATTATGTGGGGGATGTAATGCGTAATAATTATCATACTATAAGGAGATAATTTGTGAACCCAATAAATATTTTCTATCTATGCACTCCCCATCCATAACTCTTTACAATTGCTTCCACCTTCCAAGTTTTTTTTCTGACGCCCCCTATTACCTCCAGGTAGTTTTGAAAACAACCATATTCACTGAATTTGGTTGATTTCAAAACTCTCTAAAGGAGAAGGAAGGCATTTGAAATAAAACTGAACATAACTTTTTTTGAAGGAAAGGGTTATGGAAGGGGGTGGGTTGTTAGAAAATGTTTATTGAGTTTACAAATAATCTACATATAGTATGATAATTATGAATTATATCTCTCATATAATGATGTTGAATATATTCACTAAAGAATGGTAGTTTTCAAAATTCTCTGGAGGAGAAGAGGAAATACATGTGACATTTTTTGTAGGAAATTTTATCCTAAACAATATTGTGCTGGTTTATTTTTATCACAAAACCAAAATTTACGGAGAAACATGTGAAAAACCAAATTATGGGTGATAAACACACCCTCCACAAAAATGAACAAAGCGGGGAAGGCGCAACTTTTAGTATTTTATTCCAGGAGACTCACCCATTAATCCTATAGAGTTAGAGTTTTTGTGCTAATTTTTTTTTCCTTTTGATGCTGAATTTGACAGGACTACCATGAATAAATTATTATTCTTATTTATTTACATAAAATGACTATAAAACAGAGGAAAAATTAATTGAAAAAGAAATAAAGGACAAAAAAACAAACCAAAAAGTTTTGTGGAATACCCTGTCGTGAGGAAGTATTCTCACCAAAAGGTAAATTCTACAGAATTAATTGCGTGTTCTGCCACTTCATACCGTAGGTATGGGAGAGCCAAATCCTCGGGAAACACTGGCCATTTTAGAGCCAGTTCTGAGAGTTTATATACCGGATTTGGTACACGCACACAGATACACATACGTACGTATACGTATGAAATTATGTCAACAGTTGCGTCGTTTCCTGCTTCCGTATAGTGATAATAAATGATGCAACGCGTTTGGTATTGGGTTGTGGTATCGCCGATATTGTTATCTGGTAATTGATCATGGCCTGTGCAATGTATCGTACTTGTACGTTTGTACAAGTAAGAACATACAAATGCTTGTGTATGTTTGGTTTAACGTCATTCAGACAATTATTTGCCAGCCCTATGGGGCGGCGACTGTCGTCAAGGGGTCTGAGCCCCTTTACCTCATGCGGGAGAGTCCCCGCAAGTTTTTTTTTCAATTCTCTTTCTCATTGTCGAAGTAGGCATCAGGGGACACAGTGACTCAGACTTTTACATATTATTTACTACCCTAAGAAGTGCCTGAAGTCATAAACCATATCCACACATATCTGCTTGAAATACGATGTTTATTTACTCCACAAAATGATGCTTTTCATTGTATAGCATTATATAGTTATGTGCATGGCACCTTTTCCTCTCTCCCCAGCCAACCAACTCGTCTATTGTGATTCTGACATCATGCACTTCTTAGTGTGAACAGAGTATACTAGGTAATTATATTTTATTTATTTAGTTAACAAAATTTTTACTCTGGAGCTTTCAATTAAATACTCTCTTAGCTATATTTCTTTGTTTTTTGAATCGTGGTAACTTGGATAAGGGTAACTTGTGTTGAGAGAGCTGGTGTCAGTTGGTTTCAAAGCATAACGCATTTTCTTTTCGGGCATTTTATGAGGGAGCATATCGAACAGAGTACTAAACTTTATGATACTGAGTGGGTTTATTTATTCCGCAAGAAAATTCAATAATTTTCCTATCCTTTTTTTTTCTTTTTTCTTTTCTGACTACTTACATTTCATTTGGTAAAATTTGGGACTCAAACTTCGAAGTTTCGAGTTTTTACTTCTCAGAACTGACACCGGCACAAAAACCATCGAATAGAATTGAGAATTAACTTTGAAAAGAACAGGTACAGAACTGAAATTTTCGAACTTGAGTTCAGCTCTCAGAATAGAGCTTTCAAACCGAAACTTTTCAAAAATCCTCTTAGGACGGGCATCCACATGAGACCAAAATTTTGAGAAAATCCGTCAAGTAGAAGAGGCGTGATGCTGCGACAAAAGAAAGAAACTGCAATTATTTTCTAATATAAAATAATAAGGATACAGATAGAATATAGAAGATAGATAGATAGAAGAAGAAGAAAAAGATGAATAAGATCTCGACGTTTTAGCAAAAAAGGTCAACTAATAGTTAGGTTAAATAATTGTCTAATTTCAAAACTGAAAAAGCTAAGCTCCTTAATTCCGTCAATTTTGTGGGTAGGCAATTTTTCTCCATAATCTTTTTCTCTTCGAATATTAGAAATTGTGACGTCGAATGGTCGAATTTCTCGATTTCAAATTTTTTTTTTTGCCCGTTAGTTCGATTTCTATGAAGACAGTATAAGGAATAGTTTTTCTAATACCTACCTAAAATCAAAGAATACGTTTCACAGATAGACACTACAGCTCTGAGCTCGCGGTAAAATGTGCTGGAATTTGAAAGGGGAAATATGTCACTAGGCAATTTCTGTAATTTTCGACTCTTCATATTTTTTTTTTTACAAATTTTTATAAACTGTGTGAACTTTACGTTGCACAGTGCACTCTGAGCGTTGTTTTTCGAATCGCAGTTCGAGAGTTAAAATTCTGCGCTTTTATGGTAACGCAGCAATATTTTCTGTTTGTGGGAAAAATATGCTCATGCCAAATGTGTAGGTGCTAGTCATCAAAACTTGGTGTACACCCTATCCGTAGTACAAATATTTGCTATTCTCAAAAAAGAGTCTGGTTAACGTATACGGTCAATGTCACTGTTGCGCCACAGCATTCCAAAATAGCGAAACCAATTTTTGTTTGCACGGAAAAGGTGCGCGCGTGCGTATATACGTTATAATCGGATGCATTTATGCAACCTGTTGGTAACCCACTGCAACCTGTTACCACAACCTTCTGCATGCTACACGAACGCAGGCGACGTCGTCATCTTCGGTTAATTGAACTCTTTTAATGATTCCGTGAGTGGATTCATTATAACTTAAGAAGGAATCTGCCGATTGCGCTCGTTTGTTATGCCACACACCAGCAGTCGAGGGGTGCAGAGTGAGCGGGGGCAGCGAAAAAGAACTGACATCCACTTTACGAACGGTCGGAGGTCCCTTGAATATAATTAAGCTTGCGTCGTGTTTTTTAAAGGCTCCCCCGCATCATGGCGTACGGTGTACGTACCTACCCATGTATCTACGTATAGGTACCAATATACAAGTTGTCAAAAATACGTTCGAATAATTAAGAAACCGCCGCTATACAGTCGTTAGAAATTAATAATATTTTGAACTCATATGATGTATGGTAGAAAAACTTCGGTATTCGTTAATAGGAAATTTATATCTCTTATACTTATAAACCTAAATACGTAGGTATCTTCAGTGTTTTTCTATATTTTGCAGGCTGCGGATGAAACGATTTTGGTGCGACGGATTCAGCTGCAGGATGCAGAAGGGCACTTATAATTGGGTACCTAACGCTCATATTCACGAGCGTTCGCACAATTTTGTATTTAATAATAGGGTAACACTGTATTCTCTTACGAGTTGCTTACAAAAAAAAATACGATGTTACCACATTGTTCAGTACAAAATTGTGTAGCGAGTCGTTTTAAAGTGACGTTTAAGTAAAGGGAGGTTCAAGTGATGTTCGTGAATATGGGTGTGTATGTGTGCGAATGAATTTAATATCTGGATGAATGATTCTTCGTCGAAACCTTCAATGAAAGTAATATGATTATGAAATCGATGCCGAAAAAATATCAAAATGAATTAGCAAGCAGAGTGAGGTAATTATTTTTCAATGTTCATAGCGTCGTGTTGGTAAAGTGTGTATCGCCATTTTAGCTAATTTTATTTTTTTAATTCTGCTCGTGAATAAATAATAAATCCAGGTAAAATAATAAATAAATGGAGATACCCACTTTTCCACCGACCGATATTAACTAACATTAATTAATTGTGGAGATATTTCCTTTAACAACAAACCGAGTGGAGATACACATTTTTCTATTTTTGGAATAACACAAAAAATATTCATTTCTAAGAGCTATGCCCAACACCAATCGATTAAATGCAATAAAATCCATTAGAATCTCTAATAATCCGATTTTTAGAATTTTTGGAGATACGCTCCTTATTAATTAGACTGACGACAGTTGTAAAATTCATCACATTTAAATAAAAATATTATTTGCTGGATAGTTCAACTATAGAAAATAGTAGTTCTGCTGCTTTAAGTGAATTATTTGTTCAAATTTTGTTGAATGAACGTCAGAAAATGTCAGAAAATGTCAGAAAATGTCAGAAAATGTATTTTTTGTAACACCCAACTGAAAATAGTATATTGTGTGACAAGTGCGTAATGTGAGCCATTTTTTACCGATAGTGAAGAATTTCAGATCCGCCGAAAGCGAGAGCTGCAAACTTGACACGAGTTAAAATAGCCCACAAGCACTTGTCGCACAACATACTTTTTGTAATTAATGTACAAAAAAAAGTATAGCAACAACTCCCCCTTCCAATAAAAAAAAACTCATAAAGGAAATAAATTTTGGAAATTATATCTAAAAAAACAAAAAAAGGCAAGTTTTCTATTATTTTACGTTTTTTTGTTTGTTTATTTTCAAACAGCTAATAACGATTAACAGATTATAAGGAAAGTGGTTTCGAGTATATTTTTGCCTCTTTCTAGCAGTACTAATCTCAGATTTCTAGCTTACACAGAGGTTGAGGAATCATTGAGTGGAAGAAGAGAGGTTTCTGGATTTCAAAAAAAAAGAAAGAATTTCCATCAATTTGCTTTTTTTTTCTTCGTTTATTTTCAATAAACAAAGACAAAATTCAGGTGAATTTTTTTCTCTTTTCAGAGGTACCATTTCTAGCTCTTTAGCTTAAATAGCAACTGAGGAATCATTGTGGGAAAAAGGAGAAGTTTCCAGATTCCAAAAATGCCAAATCTCTCATTAATTTGCATTTTTTTCTATATGTTGTCAAATGGCTGAAGATAATTATAAAATTATATAAAATTTTTTTTAATTTTATCTGCTTTGGATCATTACAAACCCCAGCTTTCAAATTTAATTAAAAGCTGAGGAATCATTTTAGACATTTTTTTCAAAAATTGAAATATTGTGTTCCACTGGAGTGGCAACTTGACGAGTAGTTTTTCACGAACTATCGTACATAATAATATCAAAATGCTTACATGTTCGAATATTTTACACCTGTCACAGGATTGGGATGCGCAACAGTGTGTAAAGTAGGTACTGTACACACTCTCATGCAGGATTTGGATGCGCGAAAGATTGTATAATTACCGTCTACATCACATGCCATAAATTCGTTCGTTTACATTCGCTACACACGCATGTAATACTCATTATTTTGGGCACATGTTGCAAAAATACGTTTTTTAAGGCTCATTAGCAGAACGAAAATTATCAAATTTCAATACTACGCGAAAAAATATTGTGAGCGCACCTTCGAGTTGACTTTTTCGCTCGGTTGGATCAATTTCCTGCACGGCCGACTAATTTCGCAGTGTTTTTTTTTCTTAAGTAAAATTATTAAATTAATTAGGTATTTGATTCTGAAAAAATTTTTTGAGAGATCCTTTTTGAAGTTTGGTGGTAAGGGATACGAAGATTTCTTTGTTGAAAGAAAAAGTAAAATTATCCATAATTATTTACCTGTAAAACAAACAAATATTTGCCATTTTTAAACTTTTTTTCATGTAGGAAACCCAAACCAACACCGCCATGCTCTTGATCTTTCTTTTATTTGCCACTATTTTTCGTATTTGTCATTACTCCAGAGTAAGAAATATCCAGCCACCTGTCCAGACTAGCATAACACTACTTATATTTCAAGATTCCGAGTGCTTCATGTATGTAGGATTACGGGTTGTTAATTGACACGGGTTGTTAGTTGACAAATCAAATTTTTCTCTGGCTACACATACGCCACCTATGTGTCGGTTGGATGGTATATTGATCACATGACTGCCAAGCTACATATGCGTTATGGGCTACATAAAATTATCCATTTTACAACAAGCAACAAAAGAATGATCTTAGAAGTCCAAAATTCATTTTCAGAATTTCTTTGTTTATTTTCTTTTTGAGAATAAATTCGTGAAAGGTAAGTAAATTTCATATTAATTGAAAGAAGATATTATGGTGAATCGAATTCTAATTCATATTAATGTTAATCACTTACAATTTATTCCAAGTTTCATTAAGAAGATGAAAAAACATGTGGTTGTTAAGTGGCCCAAAAATGGGTGTTGTTAACTGACACAGTAATTCTGAACAAAATTTTCGATTTCAGATGCAAAATACTCGCAGATCGAGAAAAAGGAAAACAAATAATGGCAGGTACACGGCTGAAACAATAATAAAAACAACAGATCTTGTCATGAAACAAGAATTCAGTGTCCGAGCTGTTGCTTTACAGTACAACTTGTCTCATAAAACATTGGGAAGGTAGAGAAAATTTTTATCCTTTTATAATCCGTGAATCTTAATACAGTTCTAAACAACATACAGAATTGTGATAAAATTGATGCAATTACTTCAATGTCTGCCTCCTCAAATACAAGCTTATTAAATTTAACTGATGTCTCGCCTTGTTTCAATCAGTCATCGACATCTGCAGTTAATGCTGTTTCCTGTTTAGGTTTGCCAAAAGCTGAAGCCAGAAAAACAATGGGACAAAAACGAGGCAAAAGTTTTTTTGCTACAAGCACACAGGAGTTGGAAGTCTTGGAGAAACAAACTGCTGAAAAGTTTGAAAAGCTAAAAGGTAAAAAGGTTGTCAGTGGTGCTCAAAAACAATTGAAGCAAAATCATCATCGTCCAAAAATTTGAAAAAACTTGGCAAGAAAACCGAAAAAGACAATGTAATTATTTCCTCTGAGGTTTCTAACATATTGCAAGATTCTTCAATGTCACTCAGAGTTTCCAATTTTTGTCTTGTTAAATTTCTTAGAGAAGAATATTCCCAAATCAAATATTATGTTTGGCAAATTATTCAGCTGCATCATAAAGCCTAGAAAATTTCTTTAGTTATCTTGAATGACAAAGAAGAGAAAGTTTCATTTGTATTTCCACATGTTCCAGACATTACAACAATTACAGAAGAAAATGCTCGCCTTCTTGTACAAACAGAGATACCTGGAACTGCAAGACAGAAACATCATATAAATTTTAATTTAGAAAATTTGTCTAATTTATATTAATTTTAATTAAATACTCTGACTAATTTGATGAATACAAATATGTTTTCATCTTGTGTCGATTAACAACACCATGGTGTCAACTAACAATACCCCCTGTGTCAATTAACAACCCTGGGGTTGATAGTTGACACAAAAATCTTACTTCACTATAGCACATTTAACTCAAGATGGGGTGAAGCAAAATTTGTTTTTGAAAAACATAAATGTAGGGGAAGGTTTGCTCTTTCTAATGATGCATAAAATATGAAAATTGGTTCATTGATAGCTTCACAATTGGGAAGGAAGTGATTTGTGGGCGGAATAACAACCCGTGACCCCAGATAACGTATATGATTTGTCCATGATAAATAAATATAAAAATTAAAACTGATAATAGCAATTATAAAAATTAATATTTCACCCTTTTCCAGATATATTATTATAGACATGAGAATCCGTTCACATCACGACGAAATTATTTGCAGATAAAACGATTATACTGGCAAGTACAAAGCCATAATTTAGACCAAAACATAAACCGTTGATCAAGTTGTTTGAATTGGTATAACAGAGAACATTAGAACTAACCAATTTCGTTGGCATGCTGAGCTAACTCGCCAGCAATTAAATTGGTTGTCCGCAGATGACTCATTTCAGCTTTCATTTCCAATTTCTGATTTTTAGTTTCATTTCTAACCTTTATACAAAAGTTGTGCAACGAGTAAATACTTTGTGATTCAAACACCTTCAATAAGAAACGAAACTTGGTAATTATAAAGATCTGTTTTGAAAATACGAAGCCTGTATTCGTGTGTGTACGAATAGGTAAGCACCAACAAATTTTAATTATTTTTGTCCCATAAATATTATAGAAAAATAAAAGCACGCAAATTAACTAAAAACTTGACAAGACAAGTAGGTACGAAGAAAAACAGAGATAAAAGAACTAAATTCAACATTTTATCTACTCGAGTGTTTCAGCCATAAAACCAGGATAAGGCTAAAGCTTTCTCGTTAATAACCTACTATGGATACTTCAAAAGTCCTAAAGGTACGAAATCAAATTGAGAAATTTGATACCCTACGTGTTAAATAGTATATTTTTAAGAATACAAACAAAATCTCGAAAGCCATAGGCTAATAAATAATTGTTTGCTGTCGTCGATTTCACACACACAAAAAAAAAAAAAAAAAAAAAAACGCATCGAATCCACCCAAAAATACTGCTTAGTGTTCGCTGCATTTTTTTTTTTTTTTTTTTTTCACCTTTATATCCTAATTTACAACTTTAGCGTATGGAGCGGAGCGCCAAAAAATTAACCAAAAAAGTCATCCATTCTTCCGTCGGCACCATAAAAATATAATTCCAATATAAAGCCTGTCATTTATATTACACGTAAAGAAAAGGGGGAAAAAAAGAGAAAAAAGTCATCTATAAGTTATACAGCAATAAATTACGATTAATATACACAAAATCGAGGAAAAATTCTAAAACTAGAAGTAAGTAGGTATTTTTGTTAGATCATTTTATATGACAACAGTTAATCCGCGTTGCAATGGTTGTCACGAAAGCCTAAATTCAAACACCGTGGGCTGCATAAATATTGGTTTAATGTTTTATTGAAATTCGTTCGACTTAATGCGGATTTGGATTTGTACGTACTAAAGTTGCCAAGGAGAACGAATCTGAAATGAGATAATTTTCCACAAAAAAATTACCGGCTAGTAGAGTAGGTACCTAATTTAAAAATTGTATGCAAATCGCCTTTTTCACATCGGGCTGTTTTGGTTAAAATTTTTCATTACACAATAGAAAAGTGTAATAACCTGAATTCTAGTTTTCTTTCCGCTGTAAAATGAAAATCAAATAAGAATTGCTTAAAAACTAGTTTTTTTTATTTTTTCGTGGAATACCTTGGGTTGTGAAACGAGGAATTCCCACAACAGAAGGTACGTTTCCAGTTTGCTAGATCACCAGCTTCATACACAAGTATGGGAGAGCCAGCCTCCGTAAGCACTGGCTGATTATTGTAATTTACTGGAGCCTTTTATACTTGGCTCGGTATAAGCGCATTTACTTTAATACCTACGTACGTATTTATGTATGTATTGGCGATTTAATTACGTTGTACTTTGTAGATAACAAACTACAACAAATGCACTTTGTCAATGTGATGCAGTCGGTGATAAGCTGATTGATCACAGTCCAAGAATTATGAATTACCTACGTACATACCGTAGGTAATAAGTAACTTGTGCAAAATGTGTTTTAACGTGCAACGCCGAAAATTAGCCAGCTTTTTGGCCATGACTGTCATCAAGCGGTCCGAGCTCCTAAATACCTTACACAAGTACGATATCCACTTTTTTTTTATACATAGTTAAAATTAGAATTTATAACTGTAGTGTGCGTTGCCAGTAACCATGTCCTGTGGCCATGTCCTATGGCCATGTCCTGTGGCCATGTCCTGTGGCCATGTCCTGTGGCCATGTCCTGTGGCCATGTCCTGTGGCCATGTAGCCAACCAGGGTTTCGGACCACTGTCAGCCACAACTACTGCTACGATTTAAGAAGTCTTCGAGCCAGTTATGCGATGAAAAAAGGACTAACCACATCACAAATATAGGAATTGGTGTGAAACACAAAAACTGGAGGAAAGTTTCTCTAATTACTTCAGATCTATCAATAAAATGATGGTTAAGATGATCGATTTGAAAATTAATTTATAATTGGAAGTCAACCCTCTGAAAAACCTTCAATCAGTGGCGGATTTAATTAAGGTTCAGCATAATAACCTTATTTGACTGGGCACTTCCACCAGAAGAGCGTCCCCACCAATAAAAACAACATATTTACAGACTATAATTATAACGTTATAAGAAAAATTTGCCTAAAAAATATCTACAATATATTAAGTTGGGCCCTTGGTAGCAATCGCTGACTGGGCCTTTCCCCTTAAATCCATCACTGGTCCTAGCTGACATAAATCGGTGAAATTGAATTAAAATTTGAACTTTTTAAACCGTGGTTCATGTAAAAAACATCACAGACTAATATATTTGACCTTTTGACTGTATGTATAGTACTGGGCCAGTAAAGAACAATGATTTCTGTTTAGACATACCTCCCTGAATACGCAACCACTGAGTACCACTTGACGTACTTTTTTCCTCAACTACGTTTATGTACTCTCTCCTTAGGAATTTAAGGGATGACTCTTATCAAACGTATTCTAAATTGGTGAACTCAAGTAAAAAACCGAAAGTACGCACCAAATATACGCTGGTTGCCTACTTTTATGCCGCCATGTCTTGACATTACAAAGTACATTGGGCTTATGGAGCTTTATTGGTCTTTTTACCACACCGGTTGAAGTTTTTTCAGATGACACCAGATGACCAGAACCATCAAAATTTACTGCAGAAAAGAGAATCCCAGATTTTTAACTCAGTTTCGCAGTTAAAGACTTGTAACAAAAATTATGGTACGCTTGACAAAAATGATCACTGTTTCATTCAGTTTTTATAGATTTCAGCCTTATCAGTTACAGCTCAAGCATAAGTATATTCAAATTAGATGCAAGTACTTCTACATTATCAATTTTCATTATTAAATTTTGAAATTTATACCAGTTCTATTTAATAGCTTCAGTTGTGACGGAGAATTTCAGTAAATTATGTCGGCAATAGATATTATGATTACTAAATATTTGTACACCGGCATAGATAGCTCGATCATAAGGATGGTGTCCACATATTCTCGTACATCCTTTCTGAACCCCCCTCCACAAAGTACCACTCTCACAAACATGCATCATTTTGTATGTCAAAGCTTTTATTTCCGTTGGTAAGTCGAGTTGTATGAATGGGAACTATCGGATTTGAAAACTATCGATAGTATCGATGGTTTGGTTATCAAAAATAGTTGCTGTAAAATGAATATTAACGACATAAGATGCTCTAAATCAAATGTTTATAATACATTAATACAATCATATTTAACGCAATATAAAATTGATAAAATGGAAATTTTCACGTAAAAAAAAATCTGTTTTTCTGTTATGCATCAAGTAATTACGATGTTTTTTTGTAATGTTTTCAGTAGTAGAATGAATTTTCTATGTAGGTACAGACGTTTTTGGAATTATCAGGTATTTTAATGCAATGCCAGTACTTTTAATCTCTCACATTTCGAATATTGCGACCAGTGAAAGAGTATCAAAACTATCGATAGTTTTCCCATCCATGGCGGGAATGCTCAGACTCCCAGAATCCCAGTCATATCGACGCTCTTATATTACTATAATCCTGAGAGTGCTCAGCATATTATAATAGGTATAAAAAATGTTTCTGACAATTTTCGCCCAAGTCTCCATAAAAATGGGAAAAAGTCTCCTTAATTGATGTAAGTACCTACACTACAGCAAAACTTTACCTTGAATCAAAAATTTTGCATATTTGGATTTTTAATAATTCACTTTGATGAAATATTTTTTCTATCGATAGTCAACGTTAATTGCCTAATGTGTGACACGGAATCAACAAGTTAAAATTGTAAAAAAAATTTCTTTGGTATGTAAATCTGAGTAAAACATATCGTCGTAAAATTTTTTGCAAAATTAGACGCTACCAAAATAAACCAAAACTCGATAGTTTCGTTGAAGTGTTTCGTATTTTTTGTTAATTTATATTTTTTAATGTTTGATGAGAACAGAAACACTTTTTATTTGCATATTAGAGTCATAAATCTCCTTCATTTTATCATTAATCGAATTCAAAAAATTTATATAGGCCTAAGTATAGGCCAATTTACATTACCAACTACACATTTTGTTATATTTTCATCCTCTTTATGGTAAAGCCAGTTGTTCTCTCCTCCACCACTTCCCAAAATAAATAGTTTTCACCCATTCCGTTTGTGGTTCGTGCATAAACCATATTAATGTTAGTAAATAAAATCGATCTCTCGTGTATAACGACTTCTTAATTTGCAAGATTTAAAATTTTTATTGAATGTAACTTAACACGTTGTAATTTTATTCGATCATATTTTATACATTAGTTGATGCCCTGCGAAGTGATCGTAGGTTGAATTTAATAGATTTTATGGCACGGAAAGGCGATTTTTATAAGAAATTCAATTTTTTTTTAAATCAAGAGGTCGTACAGTTTGAATTTTGAATTTAATATCGATTTAACAATTTTGGATGTTCAACAAATACCTATAGAAAGTGTTGTTGATTGTATTTATTTACGTTTTTATTTTTATTACTTGAAACATTCGCCCATTTGAGCTTCTCATAGACTAGGTATCTACTATTTTATACCTATTCTTCAATTTTCAGCAAAATTGTTGAAATTATTAGATTTAATCGTACTCTTTGGATACAATTAAGACAATAGGTACCTACCTACCTATCGTTGTATGTATAAAAATAGACCATTCTTAACACTTTATTCTCTGAATTTGTTAATATTTTTTCAAGTTCTTGGCTGAATTTTATTCCAAATATTGACTGAAAGTTTACTCCTTCGAATAATTTACTCGGAAATGATGTTTAATCTTGATCCTAACTTAAAATATTTTCGATTAAAATGTCAGGTTGCTGCTGAAATAAAATCGTGAGTATACCTACTAATAGAAAGGACAATAAAACTTAGTTCACACTTGGCTAGTTTCCTAGCAATTAGCCACCTACTTGGGGTACTATTCTGTTAAAATTTAGTCACTATATGCCATTTTAGCCATTAAAGTCAACTTTAACTTGGCTAACAGTTTGATTAAGAATCTCATTAGAACCTCACGTGGCAATGTGCCAAGTTTATATTGATTTTAAATGGTTTAAACAGCGTAATGACTTCAGCTGTTAACAGAATAACACCCCAAGTAGCTTGTTGGTAACAGGAAAACTAGTCAAGTGTGAACAAGGCTTAAGGAAAATATCCACTGCCATTATAGCGTTCACGAAGAGGGCAAGGAATGATTCCCCTTATTTATGTACTCGAAATTTACCTATCAATTTATCAAATACATTGGCCAATAAAGTGTAATGGTTCATCACATGCTTCATCACGGATTCAGTTTGATGCTACATGCCTTAGCTGAAACTAGTTAAAATACAATGTACTTAGGTCCTTTTTGGAACACAATTACCAAAAAAAAGGAAGGGTCAGGTAAATTTTTTTATTAAGTGTAATGAAATCAATATTGAATTAAACTGAAATATGAAGTAGGTACGTATATTGATTCAGTTCAGAAACAAATCATACAGAGTATAACCCTATTCACAAGCAATTTGTTTGCTACATACCACACAAAACATCAATGTAAAATGAGCGAAAAACGAGTGTACATTCACGACACAAAAATAAGACTTAAGAAAAGTAAATTCCTATTTATGGGAATATTATCATTTAAAATTTATTATTCCCTGAATACAGCTGTGGAATCCCTTTGGTTGTGGTAATACAAAAATATTCGCTCATTAGAAAGTAGTCGAAAAACTAAATTACGTGTCTATCTGCACATTCACTGAAGTACAGTTGAGCCAACTTCAATAAACACTGGTTAATGGCTATTGTCTACAGAGGCTTTTTATACCCAGCTCATTGTACGCTCACAAGCACACACACACACACACACATATATATGTTAATAAATACATACACCGTGTTTTTGATTAGTCATTAATTATTTTCTTATCTTATTTGTAACCATGCTAACACATAAAGTAAGATAAGTGCACTTGCTACCAAAATAATGATATAATTGGCAATAGGCCAATATTTATCACAGTTCAGTTAGAATCAAATTACGTGTGAAGTACAACTTGTAATTACATGTAATTACGAGCAAGGCACAAATTTGGCCAACCTATCGGTGGCGCAACTGTTATTGAGGGGTCTGTGCCCCTTTTCTTCATACAGAGTAAATCCTCACAACAATCATCAAAATCCATTATCAGCCTAGTTTCACGCTGGTTTGTACTGGATATGTTTTTATATATAATATTCCTATCCTTGAAGAAACCTTACATTTTACATAAGCCTGACATAATCTTTACATTTTACTGCAGCTGTAGGTATATGAATGGGTCTACACTATGCCAATACAAATGTGAGCGTATGTGCTGTGTATTACCGTTCCATCATATGGGTGTACCTATGCATATCCAAATAAATCTTAAAATCTGTGTCATTATTTAAAAAATTGAAAAGGATGTGTAACTAACTACCTTTTCAATATTCACGATAGGTCATTTGTCAGTGATAAAAAATGCTAAAATTCTTCCATCACAGATAAACTTGAAATTCACAAATTAAAAAAAAAGTAAAAAGGAAATAACTTTTGAGAGAGAAAAATATACCTACTACAAATGATCTATTGCTCATGTGCCCATACTTTATCATTATTTTGGGTTTTTTTAAATGATGACACCTTTCATTTACATGGATATGGTGCAGCAACTAGGTACCTTGTACTGTTTGATCGGAAGATTTTATTTTACCCCTTATGGTTGTCTTTGTGAACAGGTGTTATGAGCATTTGTTATCAGTGTTACCAGGGCAACGAGCCAAAAAAACCGGACTGTCCCTAGTATACCAAGTGAAGGTTTGCAGTATATTTGTATGACCCGACAAAAAAACATAAAGCCAAAATTACATTAGTATTAAAAAAACTAACTTGCAGTAACACTTTTCTTTATACAACTCACGTTATTGACAACACGTTTTGTAAAACGTGACTCCGGATATGTACAACTTCACAATTTTCGTCTAATATATGCATCAAAACTTTTTGCAAACCACGGCCAGAAAAAAATTAGGTTTATGAATAGGGCTGAATTTAACATCGAATTTATGTTTACCTACCTCAGTGTAAAACTACCTGTTCTTAAATAAAATTTCATGTTTGTGTAACCTCTACAGTGCATTGTTCCTTTCGTAGTGGTTTACACTTTACACCATTCAACACGCCAGCACTGAATGTTTGTATGAGTTTGACAGAATAAATTTTTTTGGTGCAGTAGCCCCTTACCTCGATGTATCATCCTTGAGTATAAACCATAGAGTAAGTATCGTACAATTACGACACTCAATCGTACGAATAATACAGCTATGAATTATGAACACCACTGTGAATTCGTATATTGTTTAATGGATGTTATTACAGTTTTGTTAGATCTTGTTTGATATAATGGTTAACATTTTGGATTGCATTCAAAACATAAAGTCGAGCCGACCGATGAATGATGAGACGATGGGTATAATGGAACAACGGTTGGGGGGAGGAAGGAGAAAACAACCGAGTGAATTAAATATAGTTTTTCCTTTACTTTTTTTTTACTTTTTTTTTACTTTTTTTTAACTTTTTTTTTTGAATTCGGCTTCTCGTTGTCAAAACGCCTACAACATTAAAAATATTAAATAAAAACTCATATTTAAATTTTTTGGAAAAAAAAATACACTTAATTAATTTTGTCGTTTTGAAAATGATTTAAACGAAACAATTCGTAGGGTAGGTAATAATAACTGGCGTAGAAGATGACCGACCCTTTAACCTACATCAGATACAGCAATAACTTAGTATTTATAATTGGTGACATTGTATTTCTTGTTTTTTTTTTTTTTTTGTGTTTTTTTCAATTTATTAATACGCATAACTAATGTTGAAAGAGTTAAAAATATTTTTAAACGACGATACGATGGTTTCGTTAAACGTTGGTGAAGGTTTTGAAATGCATGAATATGAAAACGATGGATAATTGGCTATACACTACGACAGAGCAGAGATCAAAATATGAAAAAAAAAAGTGGAACTTAGAAAAACCAAACTCAAATTGTGAAATAATCATAATAAAATTTAATAAATTTTCGAGGAAGTATTTTATGCAAGTCGACTCGACTGTTTCGAATAAATGCAGACACAAAAAGCGTGGGAGAGCATTAAAGCTTGAATATTTTGAAATTACAAAAACTGTCTAAACGTTGAATTTTTTGAAATGGAAAATCAAATAACTGATCCCGAGTACATTAATTTTTTCTACGAAAGTTGTTCATTTTACAAATGAAAAAAGTGGCACACGTATCACATAGGTATGTACTATTTTTTTAAATATCCCCTCAAAAAAAAAAAAAATATGTTTTTGGAACTAAATAACAATATTAATAACTCCACGTTTTTTGACCAGAAAATTACAACACCCGGTCCCAATGCACGAAAGGATTTGGATTATTTTTGTAAATTATTAAATAGTATTAAATTTAGAGTTTAAAAATTATATATTAAATTATATATAATAATAATAAAATTGTTTATTATGTTAATCAATTTTTTTATGGTGGTAGGATTTTTTATATATTTAGAACGAAAATATTTAGGTTTAATACAGTTTCGTATAGGTCCAAATAAAATTTTATTCCCTTCATACAACCCTACGAAAAAAAAATTTGAAATAAATAAAACAAATACCTAATAATTTTACTAAAATTCATTAACAATTTCACTTTCATCCTTAAAAATTGTTAGGTACTTAAACAGAAAAAAAAGATTTTAATTGTGTGGAATACCATGTCATGAGAGATATTCTCACCAGAAGGAAATTCAACAGAATTTAAGCGTGTTCAGCCACTTCGTACACAAGTACAGGTAAGCCAGAACCAGACCAAACACTGGCGATTTTAGAGCCGATTCGGGTGGTTTATATACGGCTTATTTACACGCACACAAACACACGTACGTAAAAGAATACGTACGCTGGTGAGACCGGTCAGGTCGCATCATCCCCTATCAAGATAAGAGATGGCTGGCCAGTTCGTGTACGAATTGTGACATCATCTTATTGTGTCACGATTCGGTACTCGTACATTACTTGCAAGTACATACAGGTAATTACGATCGAACGAGTTTTGTGTGTTTAACGTCACGAGGACGATTATTTGCCTGCCCTTTGGGGCGGCAACTGTCGTCAAGGGGTCCGAGCCCCTTTACCTCACACCAGTGAGTCCCCACAAATGGAATGAGATCATTAATTAATAATATTATAATTCAGTTTGGAAAAAAAAAAAAAAAAAAAAAAAGACGATTTCTAACAAACAAATGAGCCGTGTAACAAAGTCAACATAATTGCAAATGCGCATGCGCTCAATCATACTGTTTCACGTCGTACTGAAATTCCCTGTTCAGTAAAAGCGCTCAAAAAAACGTATTTTCCGGTTTGTTGTTGCGAAAATTGATTTTGTCAGAATTCATCTGATATTTTTTACATCAATAGGTACGTATATATGACGTAGCCTACACATTTAGGGCGACGAATTCGAATTTCATACAAACTTTTTCGGTAACCTTCTCATTAGACCCTCAACGCGTTCAAAACGTGAACATTCGGAAGCTTTCATCTAATATTTGATTTCATTCAAGAATTTACTATTTAATAGTGCAGGAAGTGGCATAAAAACCAGACACATTTGAATATTAAATAGCTATTCCTTATCCGATTGATTTGAATAGTGCAAGGACAGGTCATATTGAAAATTTTATTCGAGAAACAAAAATAACAAGAAACGTTTTTCGACAGTAGCTTCAAAGTACACATTCATTAAAACATAAATTAAATTTTATGAAAAAATTGTTGCAAAATTTTATTCGAAATCTGTTAGGTACGTCCTACTTATACAGGCGTACAAATATTCTTCGATCTATTAAATTTTTTCCTTGTGAAAATCCCATTCTAACACAAGCATTTAATTGCAAGATGAAACCTAAGAATTCTGTTTATATTAATTCTAGCAAATAAAAATACCTAGTTATGTTTTATTAGTCACTGCCTACTCGTCGGTGAAACATCGAAAGGAACCTTTTTCTATACGAGCAGACTATATATAATAATTTCCGTATTATTTCTGTAGCACACAGTTTGTGAGAAATTATTATTCAATACCAGAACATTACATGTACGTTAATTTGTCTTCGAGAATCAAGGCACGAGATTGGACAAGGCGTTGGCACTTTAATGTCTAATGAACGTATACAAAAAGACCCAAATATTACGAGACTTATGACTATTTTCACTGAATTTCAGCCATTGTTTTTTTCAAAATTAATAGGGAAATGTTCACAAATATTCTTGGAGCAAATTTTCTATGCTGATGAGATCGCAGTGACAGCTTGTTAACTGCCTATAGTTTAGCTGTGCCTGATATTATCTGCGATGGTCGTCGATCACTGTTGCAGTGATAGAAGATGGTACTCGTATATGCACATTCATACGTCATTTTGTGCCTCTTTCGAATGTTTTCTTCCGCAGTTGTATGGCTGGAGCAACAGCTGGAGTATTTGGTAATGTACCAGAACTTTTCTCCCAAATCTTATGGGTTTGACTTCGCATATCTACCTGGTTCATGTTCGATAACAAACTGTACGAAGTGCAGCGATAAGAAGAATTCTGGTTTTGTAGGAACGTAAATCAAGTTGATTGAAATTATATTCTAAAAGTTGTTATTGGATAAAGTAGTTCCACATTCGAATAGTCAAACTATTTAAGGCAGGACACGTACAATAGGAATAATATTTGGACGATGTGCGCGCAAAATCTACTCAATTAACTCCTTTGCATTTGTCAACTATTCAGTGTTGAGATAAAGGAACTTCCTTCAAATATTACTGCGATGTTTGAATTTCTAATTTTCTGCTCTTTCTTCAATGGAGGGAGGATGGTAAGTTTGTAAGTATCGTTATTTTCAACTTTTTCAAGCCTTTTTTTATTTTTTCTGAAAATTTTCCTCGTTTATTGGTAGGTTTATTATTATTTTCGTTCTGATATTATGCTGTGTTTCAGTCGGAGGAGTTGTCGAAGAGATTTATTCAAAAAATTTTATTGAAAATTGGAATTAAATGTTCAGATTTACCAATGTCATTAGATTACGTCACCTAAATTTAATGAAACGATGAAAACCTCGCAATTCAAACTTACATAACAGAGTGAAAAGTATTTGCCAAGCGAACTGATATGACGTTCGAGGTTTGAAAATACTTCTGATCACACCTTCGTGTAATTAAAATATTGTATCCATTCACTAGGCTAATGGTGGTCTTGACAAGACCAATTTTACTTTTATTCTCTGAAAATTATACTCGAAACATAAGACTCACAAAATGCAGCGTCCATTCATACAGCTGGTAATCCTCTAAAATCAAAACCTTATATACATTTCTATGTGCCTACGCAATCCGCACTACACTTCATGAACGACCATATACTGGTAATTGTAACAGGTTTTTATGCAGTGGCGGATCAAAAAGGAAACAAGCACAAGTTGCTTGAAAAGGCCTATTGAAGTCCTAGGCCAATTTTGCTGAGTTAGTATTCGTTAGATCCGCCCTCTACCTGTGCGAAACAATAATGATAAAATAGTATATTTTTCAACAATTGTAAGGAATGATGTATCTGAGCTAAGGGCATTAAAATCTGTGGCTTTCTGGGTCGAATCCCCGTTATGACAAAGAATTAGATAAAATAATGGAATCGGTTTAAATAAAATAAAATAAAACATTAAATTTAAAGGTATGAGGGAAGTTGAGGAACCAATCAGGCGTGAGAAAAAGAAATAAGGAGCGAAAACAATAAATAAGGAATGAAACAAAGAAATTAAGGATTGAGAAAAGTAAGAGTTCTGAAACTTCCTATTTTCATTATGCCATATAATGCCTCGAAAATGCAGAATTTCGTGCAGATATTGCAAAAAATATTTTTCTACTCGGGTGGTAGGACTTCAAAATTTTTTGAGAATCTGCTGAAGATTCAGTCACTTCTTTCATGTTTCGACGTTTCGATCATTCGTCTAACACTTTAATACAAGACTAAGCAAATAGAGCGAAATTTCAGCCACCCAGCTGTACACTATTTAAAAAAGGTTTTCGGGTCAAAGAAGTGCAGTTAACTGTGTGTTGCGTTGAGATTGAGAGATCGTGTCTAGACGTAGCAGCCATCATAACAGATTCCACCATGAGATGACGTGTACCAAACATCGAATATTACACCAGTAAATTAAACTTTTTCTGTAGCATTAAATTGTCTATGCTTCGTTGCAGGTTAGGTAGTACCTACGTGTATATACATATATATAAATATATGCGAGCATGTGGCTCCATAATGCATTATGATTGAGGCGATACTTCACGAGTAGCTTAGTCGGTAGGACTATAGACAACTTCTTGTAGGTACTCATATTTTCATGCGAATAGCTCATTTTAATCGACGAATAAGAGATCGTCAACTCATTTATGCCAAAAATATTCGTATATTGCTTGCTTTTTTTTTTTTTTTTTTTTGGTTTCCATTCATCCAGTACTCGAGTGTTTGCAATGGAGAAGAAGATAAAAAAAAAATAAAAAAAATAAACCACTTGCCAAAAATCTAAATTAATTTCGTAATTTTACGAGCACTCCGGGAATTTACTCGTAAAATTTCGTTAGTCGGTACCTGGTGAAGAAAATAAAAGAAGAAATTCTGAAAATTACTCCTGTCGAGACGACGGCAATGCATTTTATAAATGTGTATATTATATACGTAGGTATATGGATAGATATACAGTGTACACATAATATGCGTGTTTTTTTCTCCTTCATCATTCGAGTAAAAAGATCAAATGTGAAGTATTTACGAGTATTCGTGCGTAATATACAGCCACCACCGATTCATTGCCTAAAATTATTGTAGATATACCCAAATGTATTTTTTACTCAATTTTCAAATCGAACGTATAAATTTTCCTACACCATATTATGTATTAAATATCCACTACTTCGTGGAGGATGGCTTTGAGAAAAGAGCTAAAAACCAGCTAAAAGTGGAAAAAAACAAAAAAAAAAAACACAAAACACAAAACAACTCAGCACAGGTAATATACGCGTAGATATAGTCACAAAATTAGTTCCCAAATTTATCGTCGTACACAATAGACAGTATAATAATATTAGAAGGCTATATTAATTCTATCCTACGATAATAATTAACTGAAATACCGATTAGAATGAGTGTTGTTGTTATTGTTGTTGTTGTTTCTCTTCTCTCGCTCTTTTTCCTAATCGAAACGCGGTGGCCATTTCCGTAAAAATCTTTAAATATTTTCGCCTGTTGGCTTTCGGGTCATCGTCAACGGGGCATAGATATTATATGTGCTGGAGAAGTGTATCCGCAGGCTTGCTGCTGGAAACGCTGCGCATCGACTAATCGAATACGAGATATATACCTATATAGCAAGTCTATATGCTGCCACCTATAGTACTGTTAAAATATGGTTGTTCGCGCATAGAATTTCTGCTGGTTTATTATGAAAGAAGAATTTTTATTAGCCGAAAGGGGTGAGGGAGACACCTTACAAGGTCGAAATTATAATAGCTGGATTACTGGAGGGTGATCGTATGGTCGTATGTTGCGGGCGCTATCTGGAAGGTGAATAAGCCTGAGGCCATAATATTGGTAATTGGAGAATAGGATACGAAAAATCCGCCTAAAGAGTGTCATCCAGTTTCCATCCGAAAGTTTTGTTTTTTTCTTTTGCGCTTTGGCTGCGCAACTATTCTACCCAAGGTGTGTGAAATACTGGTGTCGATGTGAAGGTAGGTGTTGGGTTAGGATGCGGTAGCCATTGGTTTGCTAGAATGAATTTTTCAAAAATTACATAAGTATAGGAGAACCATCTGAATCGAACCCACAATGCCCCGCCATTTTTGGTTGCGAATGTGACGGCGGCAGCTGGTCACGAACAGACAAACTTTCGACTGTAAGGCTGAGCACCAAACCACTACGCCACATAGACCGCAGGAATGAGTTCAGATATTGCAAACATTGTAAGGTTAGTTTTGCACTTATGGTGTAGTTCTTCCAGTATGTGAAACAGTTCCAATTACTTTTTCAGTTTTAGTTGAGATAGTGCACAATCAATTGAATAGGTATAATTGTGGGGACCCGCCATACCTTGTCTTATTCAAACTATATTTGCTAATTATAGACAGCAGTGGAATGGCCATGCAATTAAGTTCACCACTTTTAGCTGGAAAATAAGTTGTATGATGCAGGTTTGAATTCCCAAGCCAGCAATCCTACATCGATGTGTACTGGTCTTACATGCACCAAAGTTGTGCATGGTAAAACTCACAACTCTCCTTCCTAACTTAAATCACCAATAGATGGCGCCCTATATAGTGGAAATAGAACCCATATATACTTCATTCACAATAAGAAGTGCGTTACATCATACATCATATTCACACTTATCTTCCTGAAATACGATGTTTGTTTACCCCTTAAAATTATGTTTTACGTTGTATGGCAATGTGCATTAATACATTTTCCCCACCTTCCAACCAACTGCAATGTCTATTGTGATTCTGACATCACACACTTCTTAGTGTGAACAGAGTATAGGTAGTGTGAGCCTACGTTTATAGGTTTAAGAGGCATTTCTAGCTCCACCCAACCTTCCACAACATCTATCAAATCATATCGTTCACCTCACATTGAGTCTCTCTAAGAGGGAATGTGTGAGGACCCACCATAACTTATCCGATATAAAGTATATTCGCCAGTTATAGCTGGTAATAGAGTGGCCATGTGGTTAAGTTCACTACTATGCAGTCATGTTGATTGGTAATAAAAGACCATGCTCACAATAGCAAATCACGACCTATTTTGTTTGTGACTAACCACAACTCATTCGATTGGCCTCTCTGAATTATTGTGCTCGTAAAATTTAATTTATTCCCTGTCTCATAGACGAATAGAAGGATGAATCTAAAATTGATGTACCTACTATTTTAGTTTCATTCTGAAGAAACGCAATGAAATTTTATGTTTGAACGTCATCTCAAATTTGGACTTGAGGAAAGCTAAAATCGATCTTTCGCGCCAATTTCTCTTCTTGAAACCATTTTATAAGTGCTCAGGGTTCCCTCTTTCGAACATCAAACACATTTTATGACTACATGAGTCCATTTAACCATCGATGTTAGCACTTTTATGGTACCACTTGGCTCCTTCGAATGAGAACAAATACAGAAAAATTTGCAATTTCGTAAAAAACCAAGCACCATTTGTAACCTTAGGTATAGATAATGACCTGAAAATTTCATTATCAGTCTTCAAAAATAAAGAGAGAAGTGGCTTTTATTGTCCTATCGACAAAACAAATAATCACTATAGCCTAATATAACTGGGTATAGTGGACACCAGGCCAGAAGTAATTTAATTCGGTTTTTGAAAATTTAAAAGTCTTCCCTTCAAATTACTCATTCGATTTAATGACTTTTCTCATAATTTCTCACGTTCGCCGCCTCCAGAATGCAATCTTTTGAACTGAAACTTTTTATGCAACTGCGTTCTCACATTCCTCGTCGAAAAAGGCACGGCAAATATCGCCGCTGACGAACATTTGGCTCGCTGCTTCGGAATAAGTTTTCCGCACCTCCACTTCCAACCGCATTCGACGAGTGTATATATTATTATATTGTATTATAAACGGTTGCCCAAAAATTAACAGCGGCCGATTATGTATACGTATATGAAAATATTTTGTCCGACTGAATTGAATTACGTCCGTGGGCGGACGTATCAAAATCGTCCACAATTAAAACGTACATGAGAAGCGTTTTACGTAGGTACCACGTTACACGGATGTGAACAACAGAAAAACATAGAAGAGTGAGAGGAAAAGGAAGAAAAAAAGAAAGAAAGAAAGAAAGAAAGAAAGAAAAAAAGAAAGAAAAAAAAAAAACATCTCGCTCGATATAAAATTTAATATTAATAAATTTCGTGTCAAATTCGAGATTTTCATTTTTCAGATCGGTATACCTACTCAATTTTGAGAAATATTTAAATGGAATCTGTAGGTTAGGTAAGGAGGTCACTGTGGTGTCCGTCCAATTTATTAGGTAAAAGGTAAAAGTGTGCCACACACTATGACAATGTCATATTCAAAAGGATGTTTCGAAGCGGTGCCACTTAAAACATTAACATAATTCAGCTAAGCGACGAAGTTCATAGTACACTGAAAATTATTATGTTTTTTTTTTTTTTTGGAATTGTTGCGTGTGTAGGTATAGCTTCTAGCATAGCAATATGCAATTTTAGAAATCAGATATTTTGAAGACTAAATTAAATTTTATTCGAGATTTTTTTTCTAAAATTTTCTTTAAATACAATTTTCGTATTATGATAACAATTTTTCTAAATTTCTTATAATAATTGTTTGCCAAACTTTACCAAATCGAATAGCCAGTTTGAAGAAAAAAAAAAATGTAAGGAATATTCAGAGTGTAAGAATATTGAACTTAATTATGTTGAGCTCCATTAAAATAAACTCATTTCTTAGATCAATTCAATGTTTTCCCAACAGATGATCAAATTGTTAAACTAAGTCAAATTAATGATACAGATTGTACAGTTAATGATCATCGGAGCTCAATGATGGAAATAACGAAAGATTGACATGGCCACTCCTATCTAGATAAAAGATCAGATTGTTACCTGAAGTGAACGCACTACACAAAGTCTGTTTTTAACCGACCAACTAAATAGGTAATGTGTTTTTTGTTACGTGTTTACAGTTATGAAAATACAAATAAAATGTTGAAAATTCTATAATTATCAGAGTTTATTTTTTTCTTTAAACCTTTTAATCAGTTTAATTATTTGACATGGAAACGAAAGGAAGATCAAGCTAAGAATAAAACAACTTCAATATTATCTCCATCATACATAACAAGTACCATGATTGATCGTTCAACAGCTCTCAACATCAAGTCTTCTAAACTTCAATCATTGGCCTCAACATTGGTAACTATTATGTATAATCATGTATAATCATATTTAATATTTAAAACGCAAAGAAGATCTTTTTTTCTAAAACGTAAGGCTTTTACAATCCAATTATGGGAAGTTGTGTGAGATACCATGAAGTAAGACCTCATGGTTTTAAGTAGTATGTAGACAAGATGGTTCCACATCATTTACCTTTCCGATTTAAGACATTGATATTTCTTGCAATCTGAGATCTTGGGCTGTCTATCTAATTTTTAACTTTTTGGCTAATAATATTTTTTGATCAATTTTTTCAAATAATCATGTGACAATCATTTTTGGACAAAACAGTAATAATAACATGGAAAATTTCTGCTTTTGAGGAGTCAAACAATTTTGTACGCCATCATTCAGTTTTCTACACATCTATGTTGTAAATTTAAATTGCTTTTTTCTTTATCCCAGCATCACACCTCTCCTATCAGACAGATTTTCATAAAATTTTAATCTCATATAAGCGCCTATTCGTCCATAATTTCTGCCAAGTTTTACTTCGAAAGTTTTATTCTCAGAGCTGTAATTACATAAGTTTTAGTTTGGAACCAGTTCTTTTCAAAGTTAGTTATTAATTCTGCCCAATAGTTTTTGTGTTGTTTTTTTATACCGTCAATTTTTTTTTAAGTCTAGCAATATGTCTTTGCACATTCACATTGTCGAAAAGTTTTACCCTGTTTTAAGATGTGTCCTAGTTTTGTGAATAAAGTTATATGGACTATATAGACAAATTGACGCATTCTCATAATGCCAATGTAATAAAATTGGCATCAGTTTGTAGTTGAGACAAATTAACCCACTAAGTAAGTGCAATTCAAAGTGAAGGGAATTAAATAGTATACGAAACTAGTGCTTACTTAGTAGGATAAAATTTTCCAAATAACTTTCGAAACCATTTCTTATCGGAGTGCCTCAACTTATTTAATAGTCTATATAAATTTAATAGTGAAGTTAAACATTTTCAATGTTGAAGGTTTTAGTCATAAATAAGTACGAGATTGTTGTTCCCATATTAAAAGCAATCATCAACTGCCTAAAATATATTTAGTATAATTCGATTTAGTTACTAGATAACTTACATCTGATGTGGGGCTCCTCAATCGGGGGGCAATGGGGACATATGAAAAAATCACCCGTGATAATTGATTTTATTTTTCTTGTTTTTTCATGTTTTCAAAAATTGGCTATTTTTTGGTAATGAAGTTAGCTGGATTAGAAATTTCACCCCCTTCTGGCTAAATTTCTTCGAAGAGCCACAACATCTGATGTACCATTTCCAGTTTATGCTATGTATAGTTTTATCATTAAGTCGACTATTTTTTCAGTATAACAAAAAGTAAAATAGTTTGAGCATTAGGCTCAAAAAAGTTTATAGCTTTCGTGCTTCTTGGAAAATAAGCTGAAAACATCAATTTAAAAATAAAAACTTATAAAATGATCAAATGAAAAGTTTTCTTTAAAGTATATATATATATTGGCCGGTGAATTTTCGAAGAAAAAAATAGTTACAAGCCTTTTCAATCACAACTTCACTTGCTTCTGATTATTTTTTATAGTTTTCCTGGAAAAGAAGATGAACTCCAGGTAAGCTAGAGCAGCCTAAAAAAAACGAAGAATTGGACATACTTTTAATTTTCATAGACTTTATTTATTAATGTACAATCTGATTGAACTGATTTCTGTCTCCATATCATTATTTCATGAGGTAACAATACAATTAATCATGAATCTCCTTGTAGGGCTGTGTGCTCTGAGAATGACACCTGGGATGATACTAAAAATTTGCTTGGATAAAAGCAAGTGTCGGTACGTTTGAACATTTGATCATGCCACAACATAAAATAATAACAAATAGATTTTGCCTTATAGGAATGGTAAAGTGTTTCTATGGAATATAATATAATCCTAATGTTCACACTGATACCAACACACAGAATCTGGAACCAACTCAGGTCCAAACATCTTCCAAAACTTCAGGGATATGCTAGAATGTAATCTGTTGAAAGAACAAAACTCTGGAAAGTTGGGGACAAAGTTGAATGGGGAAGTGGAAGAAATAATTTTCTCCAAAACTAAGTGAAGGCCCCTCATCCAGAAAAAGTTCAAAAATAAGCAGAGTTGAAAAAAACAAAAAAATAATTCTATCAGTAATGACTAATGGTTAATGAACAAGCATTTGCAAATTTAATCACTAAAAACTCCCTCCCCAAGAGTCTCTATTTTGCAATGCCACTGGAAAAGTATAAAACTTGTTTATTATTGATGAAGCTATTCTACTGTGATATTACAGTATATTAACAAATCAAATGTTTCGAAACAAATAATTAGATAATGTTTGGGCATTGTTCGAATCAGGTTGAACAGCTCTTATGTCAGTGCTATAGACACAATATAATCAAAAGATGGTTACCACATACTCCCACTCCTTAATGAGACACCTATCTTTATAAAGTTGGGGGGTGCATTATATATGCAAATTGTTACACACTGTGGGAGGTTGGGTGGAATATATAGCGCCTTTAATACCATGTATACACAGTACAAGGATTCTATATTTCCTGTGAAACATCATCTATCCACAACTTTTGGAAGAAAGGATAGTAATATGAGTTTGATGATGCAATTCCAGGGTGTGTCCATGTTTAGCTCACTTGATAGGTCACCAGTTTGTAGAGCAGTTGACTTTGGGAATCAAATCAGTACCATTACAAAGTTGTCTGCTTGAAAATCAATAGTCATTGCCACTTGAGCATAGCACTTTGTGGTATGTTGGGAATCCATTTGACAATCCCCCTATAGTCCCGACAATATTTCTTATAATCACTGACACAGCCTAGAATCTTGGAATAAATTACCTACACTGGATGGTAGCCTCAGAATTACCACCAACCAACCCTAAGTAGTCTACCAGGTATCTGTTGACTCAAATTTCAACAATGCCTGGGAAAAAATTTATACTTCCTCAAACTTTGGCTATTTCTAAAAACCACAAACAGATTTCCAACATACCATTAAAACAGATACTACGGACCATGCAAACCAAAAACTACCCCATTTCCAATTAAAAAACAATCAGCACATCGTAATTATAAATAATGTATAATATAAAAATAAAAACCAATGGACATATTCAACAAAGTAAAAAGATCAACATATTAAATTTAGTCTGAAAGTAAAAAACGAGTACAGTAATAATTATAGTGTGAGTACATGAAGCATAAAAACGAGTGAGAAGAAGCAAAAGAACAGTTTTTAATAATCATATAAAAGTAAAATGGTCTGTGGAAAGAGAGTGGGAACAATAATTTGTGTGGGAGTATAGAAAAATTAGCTATTGATTGAATTTTCAAATCTGTGGCAGCAGCCAAAGCAGCAACCACTGAGGATGGGAAGAGGGGAGTTAAAAGATAGACAAAATATAGATGAACTGTAAGTACAACCATGGCAGCATCTCCAAGGTGTGAAGCGAAGGAAAGAAGAAGTACAGAGAGTGCAATGAACGAGTGAGAGATAAGAGAGACAAAATGACTGAACATGAAATATATGAAAAGAATGAAGATGCCAGTCCATGGAGGTGTGTGTAGAGATGGAAATAATAATTTAAAGGAAACATAGAAAAAAGACAGACAAAAATATACACGTAGCCTAGAAGTTTTAGGCTATGAGAGGATTTTTTATTAAGTGTTAAATCTAAAACCACAAGAATGTAATTTTAAAAGGGGGTTTTCGAAAATGTTATTTATTATTACTCATAATTTTGAAAGGTAATAGGCCGCATGCGTCAGCCTGCAAGAGTAACTGGCAAATATTTTTGTACTTACACACCGAGATGGCTCACTAATACCTTGACCATTTTTTTAAATCACAAAATCCCTTGTTTGTATGAGTACCTCTCATATAATATGAGAAGGTCAAGTTTTGATCTCAAATGCTGCGGGAATGAATAAACATTGCTTCTAGTTTTTGAAAATTTTAGTCCAGTCTCTTAGTGGGTGGCCTTTTTCACATTTACATGTTCTAATGGTTAAATCATATTCAGATTTTTATTTTCTAAAAAAAAAAAAAATAGGGCGCTGCTGATAGTACAGTAATAATACAATCTTATAATTATTTTCCTATTCAAGCAGCATGGTTAGAAAATTAGAAAAAATACGTGCTTTGAAAGCTTTGTTTTTAAATATCACACTCCCAACGCTTAGGAGAAACGTAAAAAATATCGCAAAATATCAAAACTCTGATTAGCGGATACAGTGAAAAGTGGTCTTTTCATATTTGCTACTCTCTTCATTTGGTCATTGCCTTGGTTTTTCTGAGGGGATACGTATTCGCTGTGGTTGTTCTCTTTCGTACTCGTTTTCTTTTTAGGTTTTTTTCTCGTACTCTCGCTCACTTGGAAATAATTATTAATTTATTCTTTTTTTTTTTTTTTATTTGTTGTAAAGTTAAACCACTCTCACTGCATACGTTGATCTGTCGGTGAAAGATAAGAAACAATTTTACTTTTGCGGCTACACACCCTGTAACATCATATTATCTTGATCTTTAATATTTTCATGTCGGCTGTACCCACCCATGGTAAAACATCTGACAAAAATTATGAGACAAAGGTCGACATTTTTTTCAACTTTTTGCAAAAGTACAAAAGCAAAGAAAAACGCCATAATATAACGGATAAGTGACTCTCACATCACAATCAAAATTTTCGCGTAATTCAACGTTATTATTTTTGCCAAGCATACCTAATCACTCAACAATATATTTATGACGGCGCCGTTTAACTTATTATAAACCTACCTTCGCCGAACACCGCACATTAATTCTTGTCTAACTTACCTCATCCTTGAAAATCCAAATTCAATTTAGCTCTTATTTTTTTTTATTTTTTATTTTTTTTGTTTTTTTGTTTTTTTGTTTTTAAACAAATATCTCGTGGCTGTACACTACGTGTAAACTCACAAATTATTTTCTCGAAGACGAATAGTCTGTTGGGCTCGTCGTTGCACAGAGCAAATGAAGAAGAAAAAAGTGTAAGTTACCTGCAGTAACATTCAGCTATCTCCATAAATAAATAGCTGTCGGATAAATTCGTCTGGATTTGGATATGCTCGCACGGAGGCTATACACTATGCGAAACGTGAACCAAACGCACTACGACTAAATCCTAGTCATCGATTGATCGATTATTAATGAGAAAAAATATCCACCCACAAATATATACGTTCGTTTCAATTTTCTCGCAGCTATGTAAAAGAATATTCGGAATTATATGTAAAATAATTTACGTAGGAAGCGGTAATTTTTTCGGAATGTCCAACCTATCAATTTTAATTTTTGAAGAAATTCCCTTCGCTCCCAAAATAATCCTTCCGTGCGACTACAAAAATATTCGAAGAAATCCTATTGAAAATTAATCCCAAATTCCTAATTGACAATGTTACCCGAATAAAAGAGGAAAAGAGTGAAAACATGCCTGAGAATTTGAATGTAGGTAATATCTACTTTTGCTTTATTCAAAAAAATCGGCATATTATCGTCGAGAATTCGTGCAATCTGACTATTGGCTCTGTATTAGTTATTAAAATCATAATACGGTGGGCCAGATTAAGAAAACATGTGGGTACGATTTGTGACCTAGAAAAATAAAAAATTACTAAGGATTATTGGAGAGCAAGACTGGTTGTAACTGATATTGCATAATTAGTTCTTCTGCGAATGGCCTGCAAAATGGGTAGGTAGACGCATTCAAACATGAAAAGGAAAATATTTCTTTCTATTACTGTAACAAAAAGAAAAAACAACAAAAATTAATATTGTAACCCTAGAAATGAACGTATAAATGTAGTTCACGTTGTCTTTTTCAGAAATATTGTCTAAAACTGAAACACAAAAATTGGAGAATTTAGAGCCGCTATACTTGCTAAACACGTTCCAATATTGTTGTGTGAAAAGCAAGTCTGCTCGTCAAAAACATATCAATTTCTAAATTTTCTTTTGTCAACTTATAATATAATTCAGATGGTTCCCGCAGAATGAATTCCACATTAAAATTATCTTCTTGGTACAACTGATTTGAACTATTCTCTTATAAATTAATCTTTCTATTCATCAGTCGTTCATGTAGAAGATGCTGAAATACAAACTCTAACGCAGCATTGCTTCGCTAAAAAACTCAGTTCTGCCAATTTACGTCTACAGTTCAACGAAAAATCCAGAATTTCAAATGCGTGAAAAAATTGCAAAGCACTATATAGATAATTATCGATATCTAATAAACAAGTCGATATGTTAAAATTTCATTGTTACAGTTTCAAGTAAAATACGTAAAATAACCCATATTAAAACACCACTTAAAGCAAAACAGGCGACTTGCTCTTCTCCAGAATTTTTTTTTTTTTTTTTTTGGAAACTACCGAACCAATAGGCACCGAACTCCTGTCAAATTTGGTACTATGCATAAGAATTGAATTACGTGATAATTTCAACCCTATCTCTTCTTCAGTTTCCTCAAAATCCTGAAAAAACGACTTTTCCGGCAATATTTTATTCTCCAGTTTTCTCGGGAACTGCTGAAGTAATAGGAACCAAACCGCCATAAATTTTACACAATATATTACACCTAAGAACAATGCATCGTGAAAGTTTCAGCTCGATCTCTTCCGTAGTTTCCTCAAAATTCTGAAAAAACCACTTTTCCAGGAATTTTCTGTTCTCCAGTTTTCTCGAAAACTATTAAACCGATAGACAACAAACTCCTAGCATGCGCGGTCCTTTTCATGAGAATTTCGGCCCTATCGCTTTTGTAGTTTTTTCAAAATGGTGAACATCAATTTTGAGGGATACATACATATATATATATATATACTTAGGTATAAAATTATATAGATGTAGCCGTAGGCATTAAAAAGCCGCCCAAAATTCCATGTTGGACGTCAATACAAATCCCGAAATTCATTCGAGCTTCCTAAAAATTTTGGTGTATATAATACTTTTTTTTTCCACCCAGGGAGTTGTGAGAAGCTTATTTCCAAATTTTAGCCTGGAATCTCTGACACATGGTACATAGTTTCGACTGTATAAATATTTATTTTTAGCATTTTAGATAGAGTTTGACAGTAGTCAGTTATATTTCACATCATTAGTTGGCAACAATGTTACACATATTTATACATGATGCTAATGGGATCATTTTATCGTAATTATAAATATAATACTTTGATGTATTCACCTGAAACAAAATTATCTTCAGGGATTTCTCATGTTTTTCTTTTTTCTTTCTTTTTTCTTTTTTTTTTTTATTACAAAAATGTTTTATTCAGCCACCCCCTCAGAACTAAAGAACTATATATAAATGTTCTAAAAAAATAAAATACTATTTAAAACATTTTTTCGTTCCCTTCCCTCCCAACCCTCCCAACTTTATTCGTTGTGGTGTGCAGCGATGGTGGGTCGATTTTCTTAGTCTCGGAAGGGGTCACTTCTACACTATCACAGCAGCCTCGACATATAATCTCAGGGATAATTTAGACTATTCTCAGGGATAGTTTGGACATATTGAAATTCCGAATGTTCCTAATTTTTTCAAACCCTACCTATTTCACATTGTGATTTCAACCTAACGGCAAGGCACATAAACTACTTCGCTACTAGGTAGGTATGATAAATTTATTGGTACATTATTGTATGCGAAATGATATCATGCGTGCATTTGGCTCATTGCCGCTTGTAGGCAAAATTGCTTTTGCTACCTTTTCCATGTCATTTATGGAAGAGAACACAGAGCGTACCTAACCTTCGGAAAGGAGATTGTCTTTAGATTCGAACAAAATGAGAGAACATAATAGAAAACCGTGTCTACAGGTATAGTAATGTAGGAAATGGGTATTTAGAAGTATAAAAAATTTTTTAAACAGGTAGCCTACTGTAAATTTTGCGAGTGCGGAGCTAGCAAAACAAAATTTCGCGAGTCATCCACTTCCCTCGACCCAAAGCAAAATTCAGAGTACACTACTGGGAGAAAATACTACTCCGCACCAACGTGGCGTCGTTTTTATTTTTCTTTCCTTTTCTATTTTCTGAAAAAAATTTGCCGCTGTAGGCAGTTGACCTCATTAGCCTAATAGAAAATTTGGCACTGCGTGGAAAGAAAATACGCGTTATAAATTTATTATTGCGTGAGTGTGTAATGAAATCGCATGGTGGTGGACTAAAAAGGTCAATCTACACAGGTTTTTTTTTTTTTTTTTTTTTTTTTTCCAACGAGATACTTTCCACACACATAGTATAATAGGTGTGCACATGAAATATACTGACCGTGGCAGCCTAGTAAATAGTCTAAATACCTTGCTTGATACCTAGTCTACCTATTTGTTTGATTAGATGCAGAAATATAACAAAAGACTAAAGAAGCTAGAAGCTGAAATCACTAACATGATTAAGTGCTACTTTGAAAAAAATTTGTCATTGATAAAAATTTCACGTGAAGGTCACTGTGCTATTTTGGCTGATTCTTATTCGTGAATTCAAGGTCGTAACCAGCTTCTAGTATCAGCCAGGGTAAACGAAATTACAGAGGGGGCAGGATATTAGACATTTTGGTTTTCTTGGGGGAAAGTAAAAATCCTCTTTGGGATACATATGGAGGGAGGTTTGACATATTTTTATATTTTTTCTGGCTAGGGAAAGTGAGGATGTCGCAGTTAGGGCAATGTCTTCATTTACTCCGTACTGGTTAAAGGCTTGCCGGAATTAAAATAAAATATTTGTATGGCGAAGGTGAGATGAGAATGAATTCAGAAAAAAATGTTGACTACGGAGAAACAAACTCTAAAATTTCAAAAAACAAATAAGTACCTAAACAAAAATATGTTCGTAAGTAAAGATATTGGTAAAAAGGCACGGAAAGAAGCTTAAAAACAGGGCCCGATAATGAACTGAAAACTCACTTGAATTTGAATCAACAGAATTCTCAAACTTCCTTGTGCAGTTGATGAAAATTATCTATTCGAAAGAAATTCCAGCCATTAGTCGACTTTCTCTTATATAATTTCATCTCACACTTGTTGAAAATTCATCTGGAATTAATTCATTTGTTCATTTATCTGTGAAGTGTGAGAATCAATACGGTTTTTTACCTGGAAAGTGGCAGAATCAATATTATTAGTGTATGAAAACGGTACACAGACATAATTCATTACTACCCATTTCTGGATGTTTTTGTTCACTATTCTGACGGTTTGTCTCAAATAAAACGGCCTTTGTGTGGACGTGAATCCATATGCTCGCACCTTCGTGGAACTATCAGCAGCAGCATAGCTACGCAGATAAGCGTCGTCACTATTTTCAACCTGTAGGTTGCCAGTTTGAAGCGTATATTCTGTGATTCTAACGAAAGTACAACCTTATAATTTGTGAGCTGTTCCCTACCTTAGCATACCTATAATAGTCAATTCGAGTGGTGACGTGAGGGAAGGCTGTGGGGTTTCGGATGTCTCAACATAAAAAAACACGGTAACTTGTGGTCCTTGGGGCAGGCCTAAAAATGTCTAATCGCATTTTGCTAGGCTACTTCATGCTCCCTGATAATACATTTAGAGTTAAATTCAGAACATTTTCTGACAAAAATTTTTGTAACAAATTTAATGTTTATAATTTAAACATGAATAGATACATTATGAAAGATGAACGTACTTGGTCCTTTGGAGACACGTTTAGGATGTTAACATTTGGTAGAGAACATCATTCATAAGCTGTCACTCACAAGGTTCATTTGCCTTATTCTTAACCTGAAATTTACAAATTTCATCTAAACATGGTTACCTTTGGTCCTCGAAAGAGGCCTAAAAACTTCTAGAAGCACCTTGCTAGATGACTTCATATCTTCTAACAATACATTTGGTGTTAAATTCTGATTATTTTCTAATGTACTTTTGTAACAAATGTCTATACACCGATACACCAGAAAGCTTAGCCCATACCTATGCTTTCAAACTTTTTTTAATAAAAATTGAACGTGTATTATAAACAGCAAACATAACTGAAGTCAGATATCACGTGAAGTTCTGCAGAACATTGCTGTCATTAATATTTACTTAAGTATAAAAATTCTCAGCCACATTTTCTGTTTAGAATCATTCAATTTAACCATTTAAACAAAATTCTAAATTTCTTATACTGATAAGTTATATTAATTACACAATTTTTTCACCTTTATAACATACTCGTTTTAACAAAATATAATCTAATAATGCGAATGTTTGCATACATGCTACTCCTAGTAATATATACCTAAAATAAGAATTCCAGCGAATATTGTAAAAAGTTTTATGGGGTGATTAAAGGAAAAATGTACCTACTCTCAACTCTTGGTTCTAATATCAGATCAATTTTAATACGTAAATTTTCTTCGAAAATCTAAATACGTCATAAAAAGTGAGGAAGCTTCCTCCAGCACCCTTGGATATTAGGTGTATTCATTATTCGAAAATTTTTCATCTTCTGGATTTACAATATGATAGTTTCGTTTGGTTTGTAAAAGATCGTAAAGTGACCAGACTAAAGGATGATTTGATCGGAACACTCGATTAAATAAAATTTGCTGAAATATGCATTAATCAAAGCGCTGCTTTGATAAATGAACGAGTACTGTGGGCTGGAAGACCTAAAGGAGACAGTTGTCTGGTACAGTATAGCATAGTTATTAATTTATCTAAAATTAGTACAGATTTGTTTTATATATTTTTACGTAGGATCACATATTCTATGAGCTACCATCCAAGTTGGGAGAAAAAATTTGAAGAAGGGACTATGCAGCATTTTTTCTTTTAATAACCTTAGATCATTTATGACTGACGTTTTCTGGAATGTCCCTTGAAACTGAAGATTATTTCAATTTTGATTAAGAAATACATCTTCCAAAACTTTAAAATTACTCCGATATAAACGAATGAGAAATAATTTGCGGATGAAGCTTTCTTCGGAATCATTAGAGCATATTTTAAGCCATTAAAATTACGTGGCATTATCTTGGGTCGTAATTATAATCTGGATACTTATCAAATTGAAGATATTTTTATACCCAATTCAAAAATTGATCCTTCAATGGTGTCGCCACTAGACAGCGCTAGTGCGGCCTACTTTATAACTTATTTCATTGATAAAATCAATCAGAGTTGGGTAAAATGGTTCACATTCATAAATCGGTTAAAATTAATTCAAAATAGAAGATTCTGAGGCAAAAATAGTGCAATCTAATCAAAATTTTTGTTATTTTTGACATGTTGGTACACAATAATATGATGCTGATGTTCTTTCCATTCAAATATAATTTGTTTGATTTTCTACAAATGTCTGTAGGTGGAGTCATTGGACTTCCTAAAAATCAAATATAGTACCGTCATTGTTTTGTGAATTAGGTAGGTCCCTATCATCAGCATATCAATATCAATGAAACCACTAAACTTACTTTCAGCAAAGGCTTAAATATTTTACTGGAATTTTCCCCACCACTGTGTGGTATGCCACCTGGGATACAGAATTATTCTCTCAAAAATGACCGACCAAAACAACACATCTTAAAGAGCATAGTTAATCATTCCCGTGGTCATTCTTACGATCATAAAAGCAAATATATCAGACTCAACAGTCCAGAAGCACAGCCAGAATTGGTATTTTACCCAAGTTTAGGAAAGGCTTTAAATTATTAATACTTACCAAATCAGACCATTACAAAAAAAAAAAGAAAAGATACTCATATGAAACAGATCAACACTGTAGTGTATGCATCAGCTGAGGTTTTCTGTATTGCATTACCAGCAAAAGTTAAATTTTAAGAATTAAACTTCAATATTTTTTCACAGGGTGATTACGGAGGTCCATTTCTTTTCCCAAAGTCGACCGAAGTACGTTTCTATTTAGAAGGAATTGCATCATATGGAATTGGATGCACCAATGTTTATCCAGGTGTGTACACCAGAGTTGCACAGTATATCGACTGGATTAATCAAGTAACCGGTGAAAGGTTCTGAAAATCTTCTCTAACAAGTGATCGTTTATTTTTATCGTTGAACATCGTAGCCTACATTCTTAGTTACTTATAATTAATTTAATTTAATTTTCAGTTAAATGTGTTTTCTCCGTAAGCGTGAGCAACATTAGTTATTTGAACTGAGTGAAAATACAAAATTCTCATTGTATTTTAGTCGTGTTTTGCTCGAAGGAGCTGACACTCTCTTTGTATTTTGACCTTGAAGTCACTCGACCAGATTTTAAGATGATGATCAATCTGTTCATATAGAATAGGTATTATACGTTCCTCACTGAGAGATACGAGATTGAATATACGACGAAAAAATTAATTTTCTATAAGTATATGCGGTCATTTTTTAATACCACAATTGTAAATTTCCATCGAGCTAGAAATTTTTTTAAGACCGTGTTCTTACCTAATCAGAATCCTTCTGTCTAACCATCTCCAGGACTATGTCTGTAATTGTATGAATCCTGTTGAAATTCTCTTGATATTTCTGAATGATGCAGTTTCTGAATAGCATCCTGAGTATAGGTGTGGATGTTAAGAAGAAAATAAACTATAGCACAGCATCACTTCGATACAATATCCAGTTTGCCAATTAATCCATAATTCAAAATATTGAACTTGTAAAAGCTTTAATTTAAGATAAATAAAAGTTCTTCAAAAAATAATATACAAAAACATTTTCGACAAAGTAATCAACACACGAGTAGAATAAAGGTATAAAAAGACAACAACTTAAGTTAATTAGGTACATTTTTTATTTTTTATCATATCTATTTCGCAAATAAATCCTGGTTCAGATTTCAACCAATTCCAGAATCCCCTGTCGCCTGAAATCGGCACTATTAAAGATAAGCGCCTTTAACATCGCAGCCATTGCGCCTTAAATACAAAATTTATGCTAAATGCGATGCAGAAAAAACGCGCGTAATCACTTGCGCCGCAAATACGAAAAATGATACTTCAAAACAAAGTGAGTTTGCATTTCTCCAGGAATTTTTATTTCTGAACTTTTTTCGAAAAAATCATTGAATCAATAAGCACCGAACTCGTATCAGATCTACCATTTGCTACTTCATAACTCTTATCTCTCATAAAAATCTCAGTCCAATTCCTTTTGTAGTTTTTTCAGCATACTGAAAACATCATTTTCCCAGTAATTATCTGTTCTAAATTTGTCTCGGAAACTGCGGAATTTGCGCACCAATTGCCACAGTGGCAGTGGAAGCTGCAAGTAACGCAAATGTTGCTGCCTACACTCTTAGCTGATTGTACCGATTTTCGAGTTATTTTCCAACTGTCATAATATCTTGGTCAATTCTTTTGAATGATTCTGAGTCAAATTTTCAGTAAATTTTCTTTAGCATTAAAATCTAAAGAGAAAAATAATGGGTCTTCTCATTTAAAAAAAATAAGTAAGGTCTAGTTTTCGACATTTGCAGGGGTTGTAATGAATTTCGAATTAAAGCCTCAATTCAAAAACTAGGTAGGTACGCTAAAAATTAAGGGGAGCTATTTTTGAATACAAAGAAAAAAATGGTCCACCCTGTATACGTACCCACATCATTATAAATACGAGTATAAGAAGGCACTACAACATTTATCTACAACTAGCTGCCCGTGGAGTCAGCTTCGTTTGACAGATGCGTTTATTAATAACCTAAGATCTCATAAAGTACAAACATTCATAAATTTACTACCAGGAGGCTATGTATTTTCGAGTTGAATAAAAACCTTCCTTGGGACAACGAAAATAATTCCTCGAAATTTCGAAGCAATCGGTGAAGAACTTTCGGAGATCTTAGGTTAGTAACAAACGAACATTTATATTTTTATTTATTAAGAAAATAGAAGGTAAATAGACAGATAGACATATAGATAGATAGGTAGAAGATAGATAGATTATATAAAATTCAAACATATCCTGATTTCCATCCGCATTTAGTTTTCGTACTTCATTGGTAGAGGGTGCCTGAGTATTATATCTAAATACAATTTTTTCAAAATTGAAAAATCGTGAAAAGGGCTGCAGATAAGGGGCCAAAAATGCATTTTTTTGGCTGTTATAAAGGTTTCCAGATTTATTTTTTGTACTTTCCATTAAGCTAGATTTTTTGAAGGTGATTAGATTTTTTTGATGAGAAAAAATTTTTTTTCGTATAATTTTCAAATTTGACTGGGAGATTCTAATGTACAGGAAAAATTTAATTTTATAGTTGAAGTAATTTAAAATATAGGCTAAATCGGATGGTAAGACTTGAGACATCCAAAATCCTACAGTCTTCCCCCATGTCACTACACAAATTCAAATCTGTACATATATTAATCAGGGAATGGCTCACCAACCTTAAATTTATATTTTCATCGTACTACAAACGAACCAAGTATTCAACACTGATTAATTTCCCTTTCTACAAAAACTAATAACAAATTTTAATGGTTGACTCTTGTATACAGCAGTGGCATGTAGATTTTAAACTCGATCAATGATGAACCAACAAACCTTATCTTCCCTAACGGTTCACAATTTTGATTTTACTCTAAACAGTCGATCTCATTTTTAACGTGAATATTTTCCATTTGTTGTGAATGTTCTATATGTTCACAACATAATAAAGTTTTTGTTCGACATTTAAAGTCCTTTTATTTTCTATTTTGAAGACTGTTTTTACCAAAACTTATTTGAAAGGTGAACACAATTAGCAAAATTGTTTCCCATTTTGTCATAACTATTTTTGGTTTAGACTGTGGATATATTCAACTGGAATCCATTCGTTCATCGGACATTCTGTAACCATGAGGCTGTAAGAAAATAAAGAACTGCACAACTAAGACTATGTTTTATTTAACTGGAAGTGACTCTCCTTGTACTAAACATGAATTGTACTGATGGGTCCACCAACTTATAATATTCACTTATACGAAATTGCCCGACGCATTACATAGGCCTTGGGAACTTCCATTGGTAGACTGATAGCTTGACTGTTTGAGCAGATTTGCGAGTTCTTGTCTTTACAGTATTTCAAAACTTCTAAATATACTCTATTTCATGAATTCAAACCCCATACTTGGGATGTATGTTCATTTTTAGACACAACAGACTATTAGCTGCTACTCAAAAGTAATGCCATACTGATAAGGAAATAAAAAGTAAAAGTGTGTGTGAGGTCATATGGACCAACTCATGTTGGCGTTAAGTGGACCATTTTTCAATTCCTTATCTTAATTAATTATTTTACTTTTTTTCATTGGAATAATTAAGATATAGGTTAAATCAGAATATGATAAGACCATTAGCTGCTAGACCAAATGTAAAACAATACTAACTGGGAAATAAAAATTTTTAAAAATATGTCCTAGTCCACTTGACCCCACTTTGCCGGTTTAAAAACAATTAATTCCAACATTTCGACACCGCATAAGGCGACGTTTTCCAAGAATTGTTTTAACTTTGAATACCTGGCTAAGCGTGGCCACCCACTGTATCCAGACGTATATAATACGAGTCCAGCTAGCACCAAATGATTGATGTCTTTGTAATTGGTCTGTATTTGGAAAGTGTTAAAGAAGTGGAAGAAAAATGAATGTATAGCGAGGCAGGGAATATACTTTTTGTTCGTAATATTTTTCGGTGGTTTCGTTTTTAAATTTTTCTTTTCTTTTTAACTCGATGAATACACTTACGACGAAAAAAAGAATCTCCTTAATCGGTATAAAATATTATACAGCAACAGGTGAAGTGTCAGTCTGAAATATCATTGCAAAATAAAATAAATAAAAACGTTTATGCCAGACATGCGTTGGTAATTTTTTTTTTTTTTTCAGTTTTTAACCACTTCAAACGGATATTAAATTTTATGAAGGTGTAGAAAGAAGGCGAGAACCGTCGTTGTCGAATAGCTGTTAACAACTCGCCAGCAACATTAATTTAACTTGTTCATTAAACGTTCAATTTAGAAATGCGGTTGCTCTCCGCCGCTGCTGCTCATTACAATTATACACGGATTAGCTTTGTAAATGATAATGAAAGGCGGATATAGTGTAAAAGTGTATGTACACGATTACATATCATCGGCGTGTAGGTAATTAATTTTGGAAATCAATTTTCGGAAGGAATGGAAATTTCGTACGTCCATGGTGAGGGAGGAAAAGTTATCTAATTAATGCTGCAGAGAGTAGGTATTTATTCTACGAGGCACTTGAAATGTTTACATAATTATTAGGCAGCCCTGGAAATCATATTATTCGCTAATTACTTTGTCACTTATGTAAGACTCAACGGTTAGTAAGTCCTTCATGAGTGAGTGATATCAAAGTGAAAGGAGATCACCAATCAGATAGAGTATGAACAATTGAAAAATTAAATTAGCAAAGAGCAAAAGCAGAGTATTGTAACGTGTAGACCTATTAGACCTTTTTTTTTTTTTTTTTTTTTTTTTTTTTTTGTTATAAATTGTATATTTCTTTTCGTTCTTGCGTTCACATTGAAGAACAGAGCTACCAACTGCTGGCTACCATAAATTCAAAACACCATCTCCTTCTTTGCCTGTAACTCTTGTCCTTTAAATTCGTATTTTCGCACTTATGTTTTAAACACAATGTCCAGCAGAATGGCTCCTATTTCATTTTTCAATTTGAGGTTTTTCCTTCTACATTTTCTTAAAGTTAGTTCAACATCATTGCAGTCCAAGTTCTGTGTGGGGACTCTCCCATATGAGGTATAGGGGCTCGGACCCCTTGACGACAGTTGCCGCCCCAAAGGGCAGGCAAACAATCGTCCTTGTGACGTTAAATATACAAAATACGTTCGATTGTAATTACTTGTACGTACTTGCAGGTAATGTACGAGTACCAAATTGTGACACAATGAGATGATGTCACGATCCGTACACCAACCGGCCAGCCATCTCTTATCTCAATAGGGGATGATGCGACCTGGCTGTTCTCACCAACGTACGTATTATCTTACGTACGTGTGTTTGTGTGCGTGCAAATAAGCCGTATATAAACCACCCAAACCGGCTATAAAATCGCCAGTGTTCGCCTTGGTTTTGGCTTACCCGTACTTATGTACAAAGTGGTTGAACACGCTTAAATTCTGCAGAATTTCCTTCTGGTGAGAATATCTCTCACAACAAGGAATTCCACAGTGGTGACCACGACATGATATTTGGCTACGTCGTGAGGTGTTCTTAAGCTCGTTGCGCTTTTACAAAAATTTGGTGTGGTGCGCTGGCAAGAAACTCGCTTGCTCGGCAAATACAAAAATTTTTTTGCAGATTAAGACACCTTTTAGGTCGTCGAAGTAGAGTCTGCTGAAGTGGGAATTTATACCCCTCTCCTTAAAATATATAAACAAGGAGAAACCAGACAGTAGACCTGGAGGAAGAAGGTTGAACTCATCCCCCAACTCCCCCAACTTCGACTCGACACTCTAAGAATTTACCAAATCTGGAAGAAGGCCCTCAACACCCAGAATTAGCACGACTGGGAGCTGCAATAAATAAAGATCAACTAGCAGTAAAAACGTTGAGAAGTGGTCGAACTTTAAGCCAAAGTTCTGACCCAAAAACACCTGTCCTATAAACACAGGAGCCAGTGTTTTCAACCAGCAAGGAAGGAAGTAGTTCTGTGGAATACGCTTGTCATCAGAAAGACATAGCAATGGTCCCACCACCAAATGGAAATGAAAATCCACAACCATCGCAGGGAGGTAGTGCTCAGACACAGCTGACACCCGAAGTCTTGGCGCAGATCTTGCAACTTTTGCAATTACAGCCAGGACAGAACCCAAGCTTCTACAGACGAAGTATAGAGATCCCAGAATTTCTGCCCAATGAGGTAGAGTTATGGTTGACCCTATTAGAAGGCAGGTTCAAGACGGAGAATATAAACCTGAACCAGCGGTATCTACACATCTGTGGAGGCATGCCCCCACAGATAATCCGCAATATTCCGGACATCATGGAATGCCCTTTGACAGAAGAGGACAAATATGCCTGGTTTGTAAAGAAGATAAGGAAAATGTTTGGTAAAACTAAAAACCAAATCATTGACGATGTAATGGGTGGTATGAAGATGAGGGATGACAAACCCTCAATCTTCATGGCGAAATTAAGGCAGAAGGCGGATAACATCGTAGCCCTTCTGTCATAGGCAATCAATTTTGGAAACAACTTCCACAAAGTGTTGTGCAATGCCTAGCCACCGTAGGTTCAACCGTGATAAACATATCCTCAGACTTGGAATTCCTTGCAAAATCAGCAGATAATGTGCTCGAATACACCAGGTCAAAGCCCGTGGTCAGTGCAGTATCTGCAGAGACTGGAGAGATCGCTCAACTTCAAGCTCAAATAGCTCAGTTGACTGATGAAGTAAAAAGGAACAAAGGCCAAAGCTCCATGAAATGAAATAGTAGCTGGCGACAAAGATCTAAAAGTAGAAGCAACAACAACAACAACAGTGGCAATAGCAAAGGACGACAGTCCTGGTCCAGAGACCACAGATCTAGTTCCAGTAACAGGGGTCAGAGTTCAACTCCCCTGAGAACATCTTTCCCCAAAAACCAGTCTCGAAATTGGGATGATAAAAGTTGCTTTTTCCATAACCAGTTTGGCGCAGAGGCCACCAAATGTAACAACAGTTGCAGATGGTGGGGCAAATCCTATACCAAGGAGGCGTCAAACTAGAACGAGGGGCCATCTATTTGGCCAAAGACCCCTCGGAAAAATACTCATGCCGCCTGTTCATTAAGGACAGGATGAACAGGAGAAGGTACTTAATTGACTCGGGAGCAGACCTGAGCTTATTGCCAGTTAACAAAACCCAAAAAGTACTCCCTCCAAAATACTATCTCTGTACTGTGAATGGTCAAACCTTCCAGCTTACAGACTTGAAACCAGCAAAGTTGACATCGGACCCAATAAAATCATGATGTTGTCCTTCACGGTTGCAGATGTCCCAAACCCAATCCTGGGTACAGATTTCCTTGCACATTTTGGCTTGATCATTGACCTCAAAAACGGCAAATTGATCGATAGTGAATATAAATATTAATTGGATGACAAAACGCTACCTTACAGACTGGAAACAAATATATTCAACTGTACCAAAGTCGACGGACAACTCTTACGGATCCTGTCTGACTATCCTGGAGTCACTCAACCATCAATTCTCATGCATCCTACATACAAACACGATATGGTTCATCACATAGAAACCAAAGGAGAGCCTTGCCATGCTAGAGCACGAAGGTTACTGCCTGACAAACTCAAAGCGGCACGAGAGTACTTCCATCGCATCGTCGAGGAGGGCGTATGTCCCCCCTCGAAAAGCTCATGGAGCTCCCCTATCCACATGACCAAAAAAGAAAGTGGAGAGTGGCGAATTATTGGAGACTACAGGGCCTTAAATGCAAAAACAGATCCTGATCGCTACCCAGTCCCCAATATAATGGACTTCAATGCGAATATGAAGGGTAAAACGATGTTCACCAAAATAGACATCAACTGGGCATTCCACCAAATTCCTATGGCTGACCAGGACGTACCAAAGACAGTGGTTATAACCCCCTTTGGACTATTCGAATACCTTCGAATGCCGTTTGGACTTTGCAACTCAGCACAAACTTTCCAGAGATATATCAATGGACAGTTTAGGGGATTGCCGTTTGCATATGCATACTTGGATGATATTTTCATTTGCTCTGAAGGCGGTGAGCATCAGCACGAGGAGAATGTAAGAGCCGTCATACAGCTTATACACGCTGCCGGGCTTACTATCAACGTACGTAAAAGCTTATATGCACAGACCAAAATTGACTTCCTCGGCTACAAAGTCTCGACCGAAGGCATTTCCCCATTGAAGACCAACGTAGAGCCAATATTGAACTTCCCAAAGCCCTCAAATATCGCTGAACTTAGGCGTTTCTTGGAGATGGTGAACTTCTATAGATGTTGCATGAAGAATGCAGCAGCCAAACAAAGTAAGCTGTTTGCACTAATTAAGACAAATAAAAAGAAAGACAAAACTCCAATCAAATGGAATGAAGAAGCCGAACAGGCCTTTGAGAAAATCAAAGAAACACTGGCAAATGCAACTCTTTTGGCTCATCCAGACGAAAGTCTGCCGTTATGCGTGAGTACCGATGCATCTGATTTTGCTATTGGTGCAACCCTGTGCCAACTTGATAAAGACAACAAGAAGTTACCGCTAGCTTTCTTCTCGAGGAAGCTCTCAAAAACAGAAAAGAACTATAGCACATACGATAGGGAATTGCTTGGAATTTTTGCTGCGTTGAAGCATTTCAGGCACCAATTTGAGGGTAGATGTTTTTCTGTGTACACTGACCATAAACCCCTAACATATGCCTTCACACAAAAAGCAGAACCGGCATTGCTGAGAAGAGCACGACAATTAGACTACATTGGTCAATTTACTACCAACATTCAGTATATAAGTGGAGAACTTAACACTCCAGCTGATGCCTTGAGTAGAATCGAAGCTATCTTGGCTCCTGTCCAATTGCCTTATGCGGAAATAGCTAAAGCACAGCTTAAGGATGCAGAATTGCAAGAGTTGTTATCGAACGATGATACTACTCTCAAATTGAGACAGCGAAAAATTCCCGGTACTGATGTTTTATTAACATGTGACATCAGTACAGGTAAGAATAGGCCATTTCTACGGGTAAAATATCGCAGGTTGGCTTTCAACATTGTACATAATCTGTCACATGCTGGACCAAAATGTAGTGCTAATATGATTTTGGCGAGGTTTGTATGGCCACGAATGAAGTCTGACTGCAACAAATGGGCTTGCAGTTGCCTGAACTGTCAAGAATCCAAAATAGGAAGACACACTCGCTTGCCCCTCAAATCCTTCAAACAGAGCGGTTTAAAACTGTACATATGGACTTGGTAGGCCCATTGCCACCATCTCAAGGACACAGATACCTGTTAACGATAATAGAAAGGGCAACACGACGACCAGAAGCAATCCCTCTACATGAGATGTCAGCTCCTACAGTAGCTGCAAGGTTATACGATACCTGGATTGCGAGGTATGGCGTACCAGAAGTCATAATTACAGACCAAGGTCGCCAATTCGAGAGCTCGCTCTTTAAAGAGCTGTCCAATAAGCTTGGTGTTCAACACAGTCATACCACAGCTTACCATCCTCAAGCCAATGGCAAAATTGAGAGATGGCATAGAGCTCTCAAAGCCTCTATCATGTCTCATGATACAAAGAGATGGGTAGACGTACTCCCAACCATCCTCTTATGCCTTTGATCTGCCCTACAAACAGATACAGGTCACTCTGCAGCGCAATTAGCGTTTGGCAAAGAGCTACGCCTTCCAGGGGACTTCTTCACAAAATCGAAGGAAGTTAGCCCCGAAATAATGGTACAAAATATCAGAAATGATGCCAACAATTTTCTTGAACAGGCAGCTCACCATGGCCAGCCCAAGATTTACGTCTCGAAACACTTGGCCAAACGAGGAATGCCAATAAAAAGAAAATGACAGGAATAATAAAATCCACGTGCGTTACGGAAATAAACATCGCAACGTGCGTTTACTATTAAATACAAAGATAATCTCAAAGTCGTGACGTCACAAACGGAGATTCCTTTGTAATAAAAATCGAATAAAATATTCTATGAGTTTATTTCAAGCATAACTCTGCTTAAATCAATCAGAACTTAACTGGAAAACTTGCATACGGCCGAGAATTTTAAGCGCTAACCCCTCTACATGCTGATAAGAAGATGCTAAAATAATGAAACGGAACTGTAATGGTAAATTGAAAATAGCAGTAAATTCACCCATTTCAGAACTGTCTTAACTCTCAGACGTGTTTTCTGAACAATATTTTTGGCTCTCCACTTTCCTTTACTCCTATTCCAATGTCGCTTATAACCCAAATCTTCCTCAACACGACCAAGAACCCAAAAGTTCCAGAAATTGCCAAGAACACTGGGCAAATTCAGGAACAACTTGATCGGATTGAGGAGGAACTCCTGATGGACAAGGCACCAGCCTTGGAGAGCATTCTCGTGGAAATGACAACTCCGCTTCCACCCATCATCTCTCCTCCCCAGACTCCATCGGAACCAACTCCAACGACGGAACCCCCAACACCGGAGCCAAAGCCAACTGAGACCAGGGAACTGATGATGTTCCTGTTCATGGTGGAGAGGGCAACCAACAAAAAGGCGAAGATGGCCACTTTGGCAGCGGGGAATTCAAACTCCCCGATGCTTAGGCAGCCTCAGTTTAAACATCCGCTGCCCCCTCACTCCCATCATCATCCCTATGCCTTCACCAAGAACCAACCACCAAGGCATAGGGGAGAGGACAGCCATGCAAAGTACTTGGCCCGAGCACAGGCTCTTAAGGAATCTTACGAGTGTGTCGGGGCTGCAGTAGGTAGCACCCTGGCAAAGTGGGAGGCCGATCAAAAACGGCGTTAAACCCGCACATCCCCCCAGGCATTGCGCATTTCAATCATTTTTGCGGCGCAAAAACTGGGGGGGAGTAGCTGTGGGGACTCGCCCGTATGAGGTATAGGGGCTCGGACCCCTCGACAACAGTCACCGCCCCAAAGGGCAGGCAAACAATCGTCCTTGTGACGTTAAATACACAAAATACGTTCGATCGTAATTACCTGTATGTACTTGTAGGTAATGTACGAGTACCGAATCGTGACACAATGAGATGATGTCACGATCCGTACACGAACTGGCCAGCCATCTCTTATCTCGATAGGGGATGATGCAACCTGGCCGTTCTCACCAACGTACGTATTATCTTACATACGTTTGTTTGTGTGCGTGCAAATAAGCCATATATAAACCACCCGAACCGGCTATAAAATCTCCAGTGTTCGCCTTGGTTTTGGCTTACCCATACTTATGTACAAAGTGGTTGAACACACTTAAATTCTGTAGAATTTCCTTCTGGTGAGAATATCTCTCACGACAAGGTATTCCACATTCTGGTTTCAATCAATTAAATTATATCAGCACCAGTGTTCTTCATATGTATTCATGCACAATAATTAAATTTTATTATGATATTTAACGATATATGAATAAAGTGTGAATTTAGTACAAAGTCAGCATTTAGCAAAAAGTCAATATTTAGTACAAAGTCAGCATTTAGTACAATATCTGAATTTAGTACAAAGTGTGAATTTAGTACGAAGTGTGAATTTGGTGCAAAGACTAAATTTAGTACAACGTCTGAATTTTGTACAAAATCTGAATTTAGTACAAAGTCTGAATTTAGTACAAAATCAGCATTTAGTACAAAGTCTGAATTTAGTACAGTAGATGGATAATGTATTTTATCATATCTCAGGTAAAAGTTTACACGCTGAAATTCACACATTTTCCATATAGCACCTGTCATTTTTGCTCAAATGCCTATATTTGACCATATTAGGCCTATTTGGACTATATGTCACGTACCAAACCCAACATGCAGAGTCTTTGAATTAAATTGTCTTATCGCCTACTGTTGACCAGTACCTCCCACACGATCTTCCACAGCCATTGTTACATGTCTATTGTTATCGTATACTTCACGTATGTTTTCTATTTTCTTTCTCTTCTAATGTTTTGTTCTCTAATTTTTGCCAATTTTGTATTTACAAAAGTGCTCTCTCTCTCTCTCTGATATATTTTGACATTTTTACAAGTCCAGAGAGCTGTGACATCAGAGTTAAATTTTAAAATTTTTACAAGTCCAGACTTGTCTGAGCTCCCTCTCCCTTTCTACCTACTCTTCCATTACTGTGCTACTTGAGAACTCATTTGTGTGTAATTTATTGACATTTTTACAAGTCTTGAATTAACTATACCCCCTTACCCCTCACCCCACACCATGCTATGTTTCTAAAATTTTTTAAACTACAATTGACGATATTCTTCATCATCGGATACATTCGGTATCCAATTATTTTTTATTTATTAATTTATTTTTTAATTAAATTTTCCACTAATGCTGGGATTGGAGCAGGTGACATCCAGGTGGCAAAAAATGCAACGTAGACAACTAAGCTATGAGAGAGACGATAATGTATATAAATTAATCGTTTGTTATAAATTGAAAGTTTTTAATTTATTCACTTTTTTATGTACTCGCTTCTAATGTGTACGATGAAATGTAGTGTGATGCTTATATAGGATGTACACTATTGTCATAATAAGGAATACATTATAACAATTGATGAAAGAGGAAGGGAATTAAATCATGAGTATAAAAGATATTGAAAATTATGAAAATTTTTTGCATGTATTAGAAATGTCGTTGAAGTATGTTTATTGTTTTTAGTTCAAATAAAAATGCCTGAATTGGTTACATATTTAGAAGACCTGCTTAGGTCGTGTGAAAAAGTTACGCAGAAAATATGTGAAAATGAAAGTATTTTTTTAGCTCCAAACTCGTCTATGTTATTGATGAAAATTGAAACACTGCAAGCTGGACAATTAGCATGTATGGAACTGTTACATAAATTTGTTGAACTTGAATTCTGTTTGAAACGAAATGATGTAGCTGCTAGTAAACCCGGAGAAAGGGAGAAAATTGATGAAGAAGATGAAGAAGGAGAACCACTAGAAGGGTATGGCACTGTGGATAAATGTTAGTGAATTGTAATTAATCGAATAAGTTGATGTAAAATGTGTATGGTTATGAAATAAAAGGAAGTTTTTTATGAAATATAGTTTATTATTTATTTATGTATTTCTTTGTCAAAGCATTTATAAAGGAAGCACTATAAAGATAATACAACAGTAGCAATTAATTAGTTTTAAAAGAAAGTTAATATATGATTTAGTGCTAAAAAAGAGGTTGGTACTACTGAATAGCATGATAATAAATAAATTTTATATACCAAATGGTATTTGAAAATAAAAAATTTGTAATACTTCTTCACTCAGCGATTTATATGAAACAATTTTTCATAAACAACTAACGCATACGCAGTCGTATTTTTTGGGCTGCTCTCATTCATTTTTGCCATAATTTTCAAATCTGAAACTCCAGCTTCTGGTGAGATGTCACAATACCGCAGGTTTATAACGAAGAAAGGCCAAATAGATTTATAATCTTGTTTCAAATATTGTGGATTTGGAAACTATGAGAGTTGTTGATAGCAATTATACGATTCTTCAAATTTAGAAAATTTTTCGTAAAAAAAAAGGAGTAATTGTTTGCTTCAAAGTCTGCATTATATGAATTATAAGGGAAATATTGGGTATCTGGATAGGCTTTAATATCTCATACATGACAATGTTCATAGGTACCCAATGAACAACTAATATAATTTTTTTACCCAGTTTGGAAACCAAAGACGACATACAACAGTCTATCGGAATTATTAACTATTTTTAAACTTTTTGAAGAGTTCAAATACCAAACATGTATTTTTTGATCATTCACTTTAATTTATGGGAGGTACCATGATATTAAAGTCAGTATTATGGTAGGTTCAGTTTTAACTTTCTCCATTTCTGGGATTACATTATGTCAAACAAAAATTTTTTATCATACCTAGCCCTTTTCAAAACTAGTTCATAACAATCATTTAATATTAGTTTTTTATAGTCAGCAAAAAAACCAAAAATTAAATATAAGGGCATGAGAACACAAATTTTTTCATTTGCTATTGACATAACATAAGGTTGATATGTGTTTGTACCTTGCCTAAATCCGTGATTATTGTAATATACATTATTATGAGAATTACGTAATAATATGTTTTTCATTGTTGCCGTTATACCAACATTATTAATGTGCTCAATTTCTTGACCATTTAACGTATAAGAAACATCAGTAAATAGATGTGATAAGCTGTTATAATCAATTGTAAAGTATGCAGTATTGAAATTATTTAATTTCAATTCCATAAAAAGATCCAAATCTGATGGAAAGGTGTAAATATTATGTTGATCAACACCTATTCTAATTTCATCACTGTTTGCAAGGTCACTAGAGGTGTAAGGATAATAATGGAAAAAATTGATATTTCTAATACCATCGTCGATGTTTATTTCTTCCAAAATGTCTAGACTACGTATGTTAGTAGTAAGAGCCATAATTAAACGAGTACTTTTAATCCAAAGATTTTGTAAAAAGGCTTTATCTTTCGGTGTTAATTTCATCAAAGTTCGTGGTTGTTTAATATTTTTTTGTTTACAGTTACTCTTTTTATACACATTTAAAGACGTACTATTTTTTCCTTGAATCGCAGATAAATTACATGCAAAACAAATGTGATTTACATTTTGAAATGAAGTATTTAGTAAGAAAGGCATTATTAATCATTTTATTACAAACATTATTTGTTATGAATTATCGATTATTAGTTATATATTTTTTGATTTCAAGTGGAGTAAATGTGTAATATTGTCTCCTAAGAAATCTATAGGATTATTGTTTTGATGAGTAATTAAAATTTCAATGGATGAGATATCCTGTTCTGTGACTGGTAAATAAATAATATTTTTAGGGGCTTCCACAATTTTAAAACCAATTGGCACATTCATTGCAATACTGTACAATGAGTGTGAAGGAACTTCATTTATATAGGAATTTGAAACAATGTTACAATGAACATTTAGACAATGAATTGTGGCTATGTGAACTAGCTGTCCTTGTAAAACATCATTGTCCAGTGTTACTGGAAGACTGTCTTCAGAAAAACCAAGTACCTACTGGTCCAATAGAGTTTTCTTGTGGAAATCTAAAAGAGAAGATTGTTGAACTTAAATGGAATTTTTGTTGTTATCTAACTTACATTCTTTGATTTCTGCTTTCGACCATTTTTACTGCTATGTGTCTATGCTTCTCACCTGTACTTTTTCACCCTACAGCCCTACAGTATAAAAAACCATAGTACTCGTGCTATTGGTCTCACAAAATCAAGCCTTGGTCTTGCCCAGTCAAGTCAAGATTCTAAACAGTGGCCTATCCAAAATGTTTTCAAAAGAGGGGATCTGATATAAAAAAAATTGTTCTCTTTTCCCTCACACAAAGTTGGTGTTTCTGATCATGAACATTTTCTGATCAATCAAAAAAGTTTAATCAAAGTTGGCTACCGATCGTTTCATCAATTCAAATCGACATCAAAATGATCGATTACATACAGTTGAACGTTGATTTTCCACGAATGAGCGTCTTTCTTTTTTTTTTTTTGAATATGTTCTTCATATTTTCGTAAATGTAAAGAATATACTATGAAAATAATCGAACTAAACCGTTTTATGAATTAATATTTAGGTAGTTAGTGCGAGCGAAGTGATGAAAAACTTTTTTGTGTAATTTTTCAAAAATATCACATTTTTTCTTGGAATTTGAGAGGGGATATATCCGACTTATCCCGCCCAGCTTATCCTACCGCCCCTCAAAAAAAAAAGAAATTCGCGTAAATTTATGAGAATTTATGATTTTTATACCGATCGGAATTATTTGTCCTGAAGTGAAAACTATAATGGTCTACTCAATGAAATCCTTCTTACAAAAATTTGGAAGAGAGAATTGATCCATTTTGACCAGGTAGGCTAGGTAGCGTCTACGAAATTTGTATACGATACTTAATAGTCTTTTGCGAAACGTGAATGGAAAATTGGATGAAAAAAAACATTATAACTATAAAGGTGTAAATACTGATGAGGACATTTTTATGTGCTGAAAAAAAAATTCGCATTGATTTTCTTTTAGTGGGGGCTGCAAGTAAAACATATTTCCAGTTTCAAGGGAAAGAGAGGAATTGAACTTTTTTTTTTGTACGTTTCAACTTACTGTGATTTTGATGGGCTATTATTTTCTCTTACGGTATTTTTTTCATTATTTGCTGTGAAACTGATGAATTTTTGATTTTCCCAATTTTTTTAGGTGGGGAGCTTGCGGTGCTTTAATGTTGTTTTTTTTACAAATTATTTTTGGTTCCCTTTTTCCACCCAATATGTCATTTCAATATCGCAAGACTCTCAGAAGACCTAGTCTTGGTCTTAGTCTAGCAAGAAAAGTCTTAATTTTGATTTTGATCTTGGTTTTGGTGTTGCTGTTGCTATTGTAAATAAATTCTTGGTCTTGTCTGATTGATTTTCAATCTTGATTTTGATATTAGTTTTATAAGAAAAGTCTTGGTTTTAGGCAAATATTCATAGACTACTCTTTGGATTCACTTACCTAAGGTTCTAATTTTAAACTAATGTAAAACTTCAAAAATAGTAGTTAAGCTGAGAGTAATGAGAAACTTCCTTGAGGTAAACTATAAAAAGGTATGAAAAAAAAAATTATTTTTGATGAGAAATATAGCTGAGAAATGGAAGTTTTAAATAAACCCTTAGGTAAGTGAACTATTATGCCATCTATGAATACCAGCCTTGGTCTTTCTTTTTCAGTAAAATCAAGAAAATACAAAGACCAACCAAGATGAAGACTAATTTTTCTCATAACTAGAAGTCAATCAATCAGTTGTGCCCTTCAAAGTGCATTTGGATAGCAACATTTGGTAATGTTGATAATTTTCAAGTGGCTGTTGATAAATAGGTTACTAGTAACTCCTTTCATTTTTCCATTGCCCGTAGATATTATGTCCTTTCCCTTGGATTTTCAGTACGGGTTAGATTGTGTATTCTTCAAACAGTTATTGTGTTGTTTTCAATTCAATATAAATGAAACAATATTGATTTCGTTCTCAGTGGAATGTTGATATCTTGTTTCCAATTATCACAGTGAGTTTTACCCTGCATAAGGATTGAGTAGACATATTGTGACAATATATGTTAACTAATGCAGATCTCAATTCATTGCGCAAAAATGGATAAAAATAAGTGCTAATTAACTGGATCTAATGTTTTTAATTTTTATACATCATAATACATTATTTCTAAAGACTTCATTATAAAATCAGGACAAATAACTTTATATTGCGATGGAATTATGGTAAAAAGGTATACTGGCATATATGTGCATATATATGTATTGTTGTGTGCAAAAGTCTAAATAAAATTGCATACACAGTGGAAGCAAGGTTACAGGAAATGGATCAGGAAAAGCAAATTTCTATGACACAAACTATATTTCACTGTGAGATGGATTTACCAAAAAGGGGAATCAAGAGCTCATGACTTATTTCACACATACTCCACTTCTATTAGACTAAAAGAAAATTACCACATTCTAGAATTTATCATTATAATCAAGATTTGACATGTACAACTTTAAGGCGTGGAACATGTGCAGGCTAGAAAAATATAGATAAATAAAAGAATAATTTAGAGATTTAAATTAGTAAAGACGAATGTTGCGCATATTACAGAATTTAAGACAGAGGTGCCAACTTGAACTGGAAGAGAATTGGAACCACAAGTCCGACCATTTCTAGAAGATGAATTTCAGGAATTTAAATCAAAATAAAAAAGTTGATTCATTTTTGAGTGAGGTAATAAACTACTCACGAAAAAGGAGATTGTATTGTATAGTTAAAGTCAGAATCAAGAGTTCCAAAAAGTGCTAACAAAAGTCAGCAGTTAAGCATATAAAAAAAAGGACGGTCGAGACTTGGATTACTAGCCAGTAGTAAGTAGCTCGGTCTGTAATTCTAGCGCAAGAAAAGAAGAAAAGAAAAGAATGGAAAATAAGAAAATAAGAGGAAATAATGCCCCATGCTACAGTATAGAGGTAGAAAGAGAGAGATGGATAGGGGCAGAGAGGGATCAAGAGAAAGAGAGAGAAAATTGACCAGAGTTTGATGTTTCATTCATACCATTTCCCATAAATTTGAGCATCGCTGCAACCAATAATATAAGCACAATGGTGGTCCTCATAATTTTTCGCCACACACTCACTACCTCTCCATGACTTTCCCTCGAAGCACAGACTGTATTATTGCTCGTTTCGTAAAGGAAGACAAAAAAAAAATGAAGTCCAGCTAATGCTAGTAGCAATAATAATAAAAAAATTCATTTTACAGACGCGTTTAGAAACTACTCCGCGATTTTTTTTAATCTTCACATCTTTTCCAGAACATACTGCCAGTACTTACTCCTTCGATTGTTACGATTATTCGAATTAGGATGATATTTTATAAATATTATTTGACTTCCGACAAAAATATTCTAGCTATTCTGGTTTTCGTCGTCTGCATATCTAGGCATAACTGTGTGCCTCTCTTATTCTGTTATTAATATATAAAGAAAATATCTTTCTTGTAACCTACAACATTCGTAAGATACCTTCTTTTTTTCTCTTGCTTTTCTCCTTTTTTTTTTTTTTCAAAGAAAAATAATAATATTGGATTGATAGCATATGGTCAAGTAGGTATCAAAACGGATTCACTGTTATATCTTCTTTTTGTTTTCTTTTTATTTTATTAAAATTGTTTTTCAAGCTGTTAAAATCGTTATTATTATTATTATTATTATTATTAATATATTTTTTCTTTATATTAACGATTTAAACAATAAAAGTAATAAAAACGTCGTTAAAATTAGTAGTCTGGTCGAAATTAAAATGTAAACGTTTTCGATATAAAAACTCAACTACTTCTTTGACTTTTACGATTCGAGAAAAGTAAATAGATACCTATATTATATTATTTAACAATTAATTTCGCTCGAAATTTCAGCGGAAAGTATTGGCTTACCTGCTTTAAGAAGAGTATAGAAGGTAGTGGGGAGAAGGTGTCCGGTGTGAAATGTGAAAATTTCATCTTTTCATTTCCACTTCACAAATTCTTCGAATTGAAATTGCTGACTGGTGTGAAAGAAAAATATTCTCTCGTCTGTGGTCGCTCTGTCTCTCTCATAAACGATGAGATTTATACATCATTCTGTTTATGTAAGGCATAAGAAAAAAATATACTTCTCAAATGAGACATAAAATTGTGAAGAATATTTTTTTTTATTCCTTCAAATAGTTTCGTCCGTATTATTATGCATTTTACGAACTGAGATACGAACATTTCGTCCAATTTCAGTCCAAACGTAGGTGTAAGGAAATGTAAATGGCCGGCCACAGATAGAGGCCTATAATGTAGATAAATATACAGGATGTTTCTAACAAAACTTGCTCTTAAATGGAATACATCAAATAATAATTATTCAAGGGGACATCGTTACAAACCACTTTTGAAAAATTGGTTTCTTCTTTCGGCAACAAAGTTTCAGTACAATTTCAATATTAATCGTAGCATTCCTTTTGTAGCTCCTTGTAGCCTAAAAGATATTTGAAAAATATATGTAAAAACTTATTTGGTCCAATTTGACCTATCCTTAGAAGTGGGATTTTGCAAAATCTATAGAAAAAATTTTTAGACAATTAGTATAACTTACTGGGTCAGGATCAACATCTCGTCAAGCACTAAGAAATATGTAAAAATTCCTCCGACTTCATTTGATCCCTTAAGGTTATCATTTTACAAAATCCAAAACACCCTTTCTAAAAACCAAGACCCGACATACAAAATCAAAGTGATTTTGCTGGAAAAAACATTAAGATAATATTTTTAAAATTTTGAAGATTTCAAAGGATATAACATACCAACCTGCGACTTTTGTTTTGAGACCAAACTTATTAAATTAAAATTACAAAGATAAAATTTTTTACGAGAAATCGCAAAAACTTATTTTTAAATTCAATTTCTCGGTGAACTAACATTAATGCTAGTCCATTCATTCAAACGCGACTCACCTGTTGAGTCATAAAGATAGTTTTTCTCACTTTTTCGCACGTGTCTTATAGGTAGTAGAAAAACAACTTCTACACTGGTAACTGAGATTGGCCGTGTGACTGAAATTTTCAAATAATTATAGATGCACCGGTAAAAACCTTCATTGCAATGTGCGAAAGAATCGAAAAATGTTTACCCAGAAGGATTAGATGGGGGGATCGCATCACGTGAGAATGCCACATTTTTCTATATACTGGCATCGTTAGTAAATATTGGGTTCCACAATAAATTAAATTATAGTTCTCCTATAACTTTAAGTATATATCAAATTTCAAAAAAAAAATTTTGAGACTTTGCCACGAAAACTCCCCAATTCTGTACCACTGTGATATGATTTGACTATACAAATCATACAGCTCTTTTTCACATAATTTCTTGCGGTGCACAACCTCACTTCAAAATCCCATGAAGTCAGTGCCTATGCCGAAACTAATGCCAATGATATGTTCTTGATTTTACTTTGGCTCGTCAGTCATCTGCCATCACTAACTCATCGTACTTAACATAACTGCTGTATGATAATGATGATTGATAAAAATTTATTTGTCATTTGTCGTTTTTGGTTTTTTCATCCGACCGTTTGTTACCTTAAGCCTACCAATTACTAGCACATCCTTCAGTGTGATGCGAGTGTCGTAGAAATGCGTGAAATTCATAAAAAATATGAAATTCCTTTCATTAATTCTTCCTCCCACAGCGTAGCCAATGTTAAATTGTTACACTATTACTCACATTTTAGTGCTTACACTTTCATCAAATCACAAAAACAATAAGTTCGACGAACGGTTTGTCTCTAAAATTAGGCCAATAGGATCCGCGAACCAGCTCCAACATCTCAACGCGTCGTAAACATTTAGGTATTTTTTTTTTCAAATGGTACCAACCGAAGTGCAGGTAGGTAGGTAGGTAGGTAGGTACCTATTACTTTACGATCGTCAGCACAGGTATTCAGTTTGTTCCAATAAAATAACATATAAAATCCAGCCACAACGTGAGTTATAACAAAACCAATTTTTTGGTTAGCGAATCGCGAGATACCTACTGTAGCCTGTTTTGTAGACCATGTTCGCATCTTTACCAGCAGCGAGTTAACATAAAAAAAAAAAAAAAAAAAAAAAAAAAAAAAGAAAAAAAATCAATATATTCCAAAGTCGTGAAAAAACGCGCCATAAAACCGTTCAAATCACGTAAAATGTAATTTTACGAGTGAGGTGGTTGGTGAAGTGTGCTGCTCACATTCCTTGACACTTAAATCATCAGAATTTTGACGAATAAGTGCGAGCAACGGTCGCGAAGCGACAATATAGCCGCACTACGGACGAATACCAGCGACTCGTTTGTCTGAAAACACTTTTGAAAAGCAAAGCCTCTGGTAATATAAGACAGTACCTACTATTCACCGGGTGGCGTGATTACAGAATTAGTATTATTTATTCGAAATAAGTTGAGAAACAAAAAATATACCTATATTTTAAAAAATAAATAAAAACATTCGATATATTTATGGCGGTGTTAAAATCGTGTCGCACCGATGTGGTATTATGCTTCCACTTTTAAAACACTATAGGTACCTATACCCATCCGGTATGGCCTAGAATATGTTGTAGAATTCGACGTAAATAAATATTTTTCAAACGACAGCTTATTAAAAATCGTTTACCGCTGTAATTAACGGTTGCACCCGGCCGGACGGACGGACGGACGCTCGTTTGCATTAGTGATAATTTTTTTTATTTTCATTAATGTTTTGGTATCACGCACACGTTATTGCTAACTGTTGGCCGATTTTTAATTATAATATTTACGAAAGATGTTAATTTTACACGCGGTCGTGAGAAGAAACAACAAGATATGTCAAGTACCTAGGAACCTATTAAAAAAAAAAAAAAAAAAATTTAAGATTTTTTTCTACTTTGTTATTTTTTTTATTTTTGCAACCAATTGGACACTTGGCGATAAAAACTGAATAGAATATTGTATGACGTTAATGAATGTTCTTCTTCTAGCTTACGTATTAAAGATGAAAAAATAAAGAACTAAAAAGCAAATGTGTACCTGAAAATAAGTTCTGTTAGATTTTATGTACAATTTTGTGACCCTTTATAGGCAAACATTGATTTGAGAAAATCCAAGATCATCATTGAAGAGAACCTATATTGTATTTAGTGTACTCCAAGTTTTTAGGGACAAATGTTACCCAAATACAATAGAATAAATAGCATGTGGAGGGAGATTCTGTACATCTCAATGGTCTAGAATTCGGCTTTACATCCCAGAGACTCGGGTTCAAATCCCAGCTCCAACCAATTTCTCAAACCAAAAACATGTGATTTGTAAGGAGTTCGTGCCGGTCAGCAACCTTCAGTGTTCCGGTACCCAATCAATAAAGTGGTCTTTAGGGAGTCGTCAGCAGTGATGATGTTTAACCAACTGCACAACAATAATGCTTTGTACAAGCAGGTGTGCGCATGAAATTTATGAGAGATGAGTCGCCATTACGGGTTTTGGAAGAAACACCCAATTTATTTCACAGATTTCAAAGAAATCTGTCGATCAGGTATATTTTTCGAAAAGTTAACTGCGAATTTTATAGAATCATTTTTTCACACGAACCATTTTTCCCCCCTCAGGGCTTCAAAAGGGAGAAAAACTGTAACTTCTCTTATTTTGTTGTGTAATAAGTACCTAAATCATTGGGCATTCCCAAATTTTGATTTTGACATTTATTTTTTCATTTGACTTATTCCTTGACTTCGGTGTTTCAAAGGCCTAAATTTTGATTTTTCACGTTTTTTTGTGTGATACGTCATCCGGCATATTTTCTGAGGAGCTAATTTAGAATTCGATAATCGGTATATTAGTAATCAAGAGGTTACACCTGTTCCACACCAAGGAAAAAACATGGACCATTTTTTGTACCAGTTCCGTGTGGAAGAGGAATTTTGTTGACACCAGTTCAACGCCATTTGACACATTTTTTTTACACAAATTCTACACAAAAAATACCGATAAACAAATGTTAATCAGATTCGACAGAAGTTTGGCAACTCCGAGAAAATTGGAAAACAAAAAATTACTTTAAAATTGGTTTTTAGAAATAAAACATCTTCAGATTTATATTTTTGGTAAAAGTATTAATGATTATCAACAGTATTTCATAATTTTTTTGACTAAAACTAGCAATGAAATATCAATAACTATCGATACTGATATTGAGAACTTTTCAAGTATTCGGTAGTGATGTGCTATTCCATCCAGAAATACTTCTAAAGAATGACTCTTTTAGAGGAGCGATTCCGAGTCATTCCACTTGGAAAAAGGAACTAGTTTTATCTTTCTTTTTTTTTCATCCTCATTCATTCATTCAATTCGTTTCATAATCTGTACGTACAATTTTACTGATTACTTCTAGTTTAATGAGTGACGAGTGTTATGCTATCAACCTATCATTTTAGCATGTATCAACACTTCCTTCCTTTCATTGTTTTCTTTCCTTCCATTTTTACATTGATTCAAGGACATCTGACGTGTCTCATTTTTTGTAACTAGTGGAACTAGAGGAACTAATGAATTACTTCCAAGAACTAATTCCACTCATAAAGTTGGAGGGGTGGAAGCAGATCCATGAAAAGAACTAAACTTCCCATCACTAGTATCTGGAATTCAGGTTCCTTGTTTTTTTAAATTATGGATGAAAATTAGCAAATGTTGTTTTCTAGCGAGGTATTGCTGCGCGAGAGTTTTTTATTTTTATGTACCTATTAAGAAACATAGAAAGACGCACCAAGCTCCTTGCGTAGAACTGGTACCTGAAAATGGTGTGGAACTGATCTACCACTCTAGGTAGCACTGGTAGCACTCTTCAGACCATTTTATGTGGAGCTGGTACAGAATTTACTGATAGTGTGGAACTGCTGTATCATTACAAAAGTGTTGTATCATCATCAGGGCCAATAATAAGGGAGGGTTTGGGTGGCTTAACCCCCACATGAACCAAAAAAAAAAAATTGGTACAAAGTAATCTCACGTATTATTTTTAATTATGAATAATGCAACTACCCCAGATCTGCGCTGCAATTCCACCATCATTGCATTTATTTTCAGAAAAACCTTGTCGTTTACAATTTTAAAAAAATATATAAAACTTTTAATTTCAAATTAACTGGTTAAATTTTCATTCTCAAACTTTTTTAAATAATTGGTCTTACAATGAAAAGGATCCATATCTGAGAAGGAAATCTTTTAAAAAAATCCCAAAGTATGACTTTCAGGAAGTTCATAAAATAAAATAAAAATTTTAATTTACACTTAGGTAGCAAAAAACAAAACCCCCCTTTAACAAAATCCTACAGCCAGCCCTGATCACTGTAATTAATATGTAGGTACCACATTTATTATTTTCGATAATGAATGAGTACCTTTGACTATATTGTACTGGACCAGTAAAGTTCCATTAGACCAATGTATTTTTTAATGTCAAGACACGCTGGCAAAAAAGTTGGCAATCCTAGCATACCTTCTGCGTATCTTTGACATTTTGCTCGAGTTCACCAACTTAAAATACATCTGATAAAGACATCCCTTAATTTCACAATGGTAGCATACATAAATGCAAAGTACATCGAAAGGTACGCTGTGGTTGCCTATTTGATGCCTACGTGTCTAACCAGGAATCATATTTCTTTACTGGTCCAGTACTATATAAACAAAGAAAAGATCTGAAAAGTCTAAATAAATTTTATTTTCTCAACTCACACGCTAAAAAGAGTTTATTATTAAATTGATTTTAGAAAAATACGAGATTTCCAAATCAGTTTGGAACATCGAAAATGATTTTCATTTCTTCACATCACCGTTTATAGGAATGCAAGTTGCAAAATGTCACAATGAAAAAGGACCGTTTTACACAGTGATGCTTACACAAACAACCGAGTTCACTTTCGTATAATATTTAATTAATCTAAAATTTTATTCATAAATGAAGTTTACCGGTTTAATCGATTAAATAATAATCTCTTTTTGGTAGATTTGTTGAAAAAAATATCGTGCTGAACTAGTTCGCCACTCATGATAATTAACTCACTGCACTTACAGCACTCGCCAACAGCTCGTGCTGCAACTACACAACTCGTTGACAATCACTCATTTTGCTAACTAGTTGAGTAAAATACTATTATGATATAATATGGAAAAGGATAATGTTGAGAGAAGTCATGTCTCATATTTTAACATCATCAGGGACACACTACAATGGTACAAATCATACTCATACAACTTCATCGCTATAGTGGCGGTTTCAGGGAGAAAATGAGGAAATTTCTCCCTCAAATGCCAAAAAACAATGAAGAAAAAAGAAAAATTAAGTGAAAAAATGAAATACAGCAGAATTGAGATAAAAACTGTAATAAAATTCATTGAAGAGCAAAAAATAAAAAAGGATAGCTGCCCAAAAATTTTTTCATTCCTCCCAAAATGATTTTCCGAATCGGCCACTGATGAGATGAAACATGTTAATATTTTCTTTCCAACAATGCTTTCTCATAGATTTAAACTATCGACCAGCAGTTTTACCGTCGTCTCCTCGCTCCAGTCGCTTTCCCTCGTTTAGAAAACAGATCAAGAGCTATAGATTTATGTATCAGCTCCTATATCTGTAGGTAAATTCCACTTTTGAATTTTGTGCCCAGCAATAACCGACAAACGATTTTACGCACCTCAACAAAGCTGTAAGCATTTCTGCATCAGTGCATTATGACGAAGTAGCCTATACACACGCAGCAGCCTATGTATCTACGTGTAAAAGACACTGCCGATATTCGTATTCGATAAATCAACCTCGGACTGCCAACAGATGCCGTTAAATCGGCAATTTCTCTTGCTTCACTTTAAGAACAGATCGCACCAAAAAAAAAAAAATGCAAGAATCCAGGTACTTGAAAAATGGTAACTGTAAGTAGGTATGTATGAGCTGAAAAGAAAAGAGGGTAAGGCGAAAGAGGGGGTATAAAAAAAGAGAGAAAATAGTGTAATTGTATTATTAATTGGCTGAATCGGTGAATAATATAATTATTAAACGATCTATAAAGCAATACCTATGCATAAAAATAAAAAAATAAAAAAAAAAAAAAGACAAAAACAGAAACAAAAAGACGGCGATTTATTTAATGATAGGACTAATATAACGGTGTAATAATGACCTGTTCAGCCTGTGGGGGTGTTCGTTCATATTGGTATCGTAATGATCGATTGAAATACACGATAAAAATATTCTTTTACATTTAATATACTGGCTGATACACATACCTACCTACTCGTAACAAGTTTGAAACTTATTTGAAAGAAAAGAAAAGAAGAAAAGAAAATTGACGAAAGAAAGAAAGACAATAACAACGTTAAGGGGGTGAGGTGGAAAGGCTCGAAAACAAAACAAAATCGAAACTAGTTTTTAATACAAGGTACATGCGGTTAGCAAGTAATTATGGTGCAAGTGATTCGTGAGTTAATAAACTTGTGAATATCATACGCCTGTTGTAACTATTTGCCTAACCGAAAATTGAAAATTAAAAAAAATTCCATTCAGATATAATAGTTAATAAAAAATAATTTAATATTAGCAAAAAAAAACTTTTTTGCTAAACCCTACCGCTTACAGCCGACTGAACAGAGACACGATGGTAGGTAGTACGGTTTAATTAAGTTAGAAGTGCGAGTATACTGTCCCCAAAGGCTATTCAATGTCAAAGGTCACAAAATCTGATTTTTCGTGAATGTCTCACTTTTAGCTGGTCACGTGACAATTATACTTACCACAAAAATTGTATACCCATTGAATAATTTTCCACAAAGAAAGGCGCTTGTATGTTTTAGGTATGAGCAACCAATTTTTATATCATACAGATTACAAAGCAACAACTGCATAATACAGTATAACAGAACAATACAACAACACCCAAAATTCTTCTAAAAATAGGAATAAATAATTGGACTTTGAATTCCGAATCCAAAATCCAAAATCATTTAGGCTGTTTATTTATTTGAAAGCCCTGAAGCAGTGGTGTGTGAAAGTCCCACAAAGAGCGCAACCAACAGTTGAAGGATAAAAGGTTCTAAAAGTAAGATCGATGAAGATTTGTGGACACATACGTTATTTCTAATTCTGAACAACCAAATTAAGGGAACCGAGTGCACACACATATCTCACACATATTTACACTTTGAAACAATTCTCTTAAAGATATTTAGTATCTACATTTTGTTGATTAAAGCGATTATATTTGAGACAAATAAGCGAATGTAAAAGGAGCGCAACTTGATCAAATTAATCTGAATTACAAAACGACAAACAGCTTGAAAATTCAATGATCGCATACAATGTTGAAGAAACAGAGGTGCCAACATACTTTAATACTGTAGAAAAAGCGAACTTGGATGATGGTAGAAAAGGAGAACTTTCAGGAAAAGAAGATGATTATTAAAATTAACTTCATCTTTGAAGAAAGGGACTTGAATTGTAATTTAGAAGAAAGAGAAAAGTAGCTATGTTGAAAAGATGGCATACGAAAACGAAGTGAAGAGATGTCAGAACAAAAGAGAAGAGTTTAGGAAGCAAAAGAAATACGATGGTCTAATTCTAGCAGCCAGCAGTAGGCCTTCTTTTCTCAACAAGTGCTCCATGAAAAAACAAAATAATGATAATAGAAGAAAGAAAAATAAAGAAAAATATGAAAAGAGGTCAAAATAAGGCCACACGCTACAAAGCGCCCCTTCACGGTGCTTTGGCTTGTGCCAGGACTGGATTTTTTCCAGCATACCTATAAGTATAACACCGTAGAATTTGTTGTTTCAAAGGAAGCAATGAACTGTTTTTTTTTCATATCTGTGTGTGTCTGTATAGGTAGTGGCGAATGGGTATCGAATATGAGGGAATAATTGGCAAAATAATATCGAAGAAATAATTTGGTGAAATAATTTTAACGAACGGCTCGTACCTTTATTATAGTGATTTATTTAATTAAAATAGAAAGATATTAAGTATTTTAACTAGCAACATAAAAAATCGCCATTTGCTGGAGAAGAAGTCCTACACTTATGCACATTGACCTGCACCATAGCAAAAACAGTTTCTTGTAAAAAATGGAAGAATGAAAAAAAATAAGGTAAACTCGGTACCAGTTTTGGATTACTTTCTTCTGGAGGGGCCTCATGTTGGACCAAAATAGATGGAATGCAATTTTTAGAATTTTATCATGTAGGCCTAATAGAAGTATTGGCACAACCCCTAAGAACCACTTCTTGAAATTAATTTTCCCCCACCATCCCTTAATTTAGCATCCAGCTTATGATAATTACAGAAAAATGTTATTTATGAAAAATTTTGAGAATATCCTCTTCTTTGATGGCTATATGTTACGCAGTCTATTGTAATTTTTCTCAACTAAAGCCCATCACCTTAAAACTGTTGACCCATAACTGAGTGATCCAAAATTGGCACCGACATAGTTTACACTATAGGTTATACAAAATACAAAAAAAGAATGACAGACATTGGCGCAAATCGGATAGTAGCGGATCCAGAATGTCATTTTGAAGGGAGGAAATAAAGGATTTTGTGAATTAGAGATTGTGGTGACATTACTCAAATGAGGTATTAGGGGCTCGCACCCCTTGACAACAGTTGCCGCCCAAAGGCTGGCAATTAATTGTCTCAATGACGTTAAACCATATACACACTTGTGCGTTTGTATGTTTGTACTTGTACGTACATAAAGGTAAGATACATTGCATGGGTTGTGATCAATTACCTGATAACGATCTGGGTGATGTCACGGCCCGATACATTTCTTATCACCTCAATGGAAGAAGGAAACGATGTAACGGATGACATAATATCATATGTACATGTATGTATGTGTGTCTGTGTGCGTGTGCCAAATTCGGTATATAAACTCTCGAAACTGATTTGGCTCTCTCATACTTTACGTATGAAGTGGCAGGACACACAATATCTGTTGAAAACCTTCTTTGTGTGAATATCTCTCACGACAAGGTATTCCATAGAGTTTTTTTTATCTTCAACAAATTTTTGATGATTTGTATCCAGTTTGTATCCTGATTCTTCGGCCATACTTCAATTTTTCCCTCAAATTGTCATTTTTTTCGATTTTTCTTTTGGCCTTTTAGTGAGGTGGAAATTTCCCCATTTCCCCTCTAGATCTACCACTAAATCGTTTATCTAGGCCAATATTTACCTACAGACCTAAATGGAGCTGGATTTGTAAACCAGGAAATATGCGCACACCAGTCGTGAGCCAAAATGGTCTGGATGTTGGTCTGGCACCAAAACTGACCGTGCAAGAATTAGTCCTAGAGTGACTGTGCTGGACCAAGATTAAGACTTGACTGCGCAATATCCATACCCAGACTAATTGGACGACGATATGACAAAAAACAGGGCTCCCTGCTGACAGAGGTCACTTACTAATCGCAAGTACAATGGAACATCGACTATCCATCGTCGATGTTCATCGTTTTCCTTATTATCACAGTTAAAGAGCTTCTGTCTCAGTCAAATCAATAGGACAAATGCTCTGCAATATAAAAAAAAAAAAAAAAAAATTGAAATAAACAAAATATTTGTATTTGTAATTTTTTACACTTACTCATCGGTGTGATACAATCACAATTCACAATAGTCTATTTAGGATTACGTCGAGTATTTTTTTCTCACTTTTGTTTTTTGTTTTTCGCGATCTTTGCGACGGCCAAAGGGCATACTAAACGAACGCCGGATTAAATATTTTGTTTTGAGGAGGCGTTTTTAAAAATATTTCTCCTCAGTTGCGATTGATCGTCCGCAGTAAAATTGTGCAAGTTACATTCTTCGGTCGTGCCAAGTGCCAAATTCCAATCAATCCTGATAAATAGCCCTTTCCCATTCGACTAAAATATCATTCGCCGCAGTTCGACCGGTTAAAAATAAAGATTCGGAAAAAGTTAGCGAATTCTATTAGAAAACGAGTGCGGAAAAAAAGGTACGGAAGAATTCATTTTATTTTTAGAAACCAGAAACCAACAACAATTCGACGTTTAGTCTATTTATTCATATTGGATTTTTTTTTGTTTTTTTGTTTTTTTTTTTGGTTTTCTGTAACTGTTGCCGAAAGAGTAACGTCGCTGCTGTTAGCCATAGGTCAATTTTTTTTTTTTTTTTCGATCAAAAAATGCATGTAAAGGATCAGGGATGACGATATAGGCTATATATATATATAGTGTTTTTATCGAGACTATTTTCTATAAATAACATGCTCGATGATCTTTTTTCCCCATTTTATTTCATTGCTGCCTGCAACGTGGATTTCTTTTGGCGCATTTTGGGTTTGCGTAGCGATAAATGTAACGTCGAATTTTATAAAATGTCCAGTGGAATCGATGAGGAGAGGAGAACGTAGGCGATGATGTATTAATTTAGATTTTTCTCACAAATTCGTCATGTTTCGTAAGAATTCAGTCATCAAAATGGGCGTAACGAGAGTATAATTCGAAAACTATGAAAAATGGTGTCGTGAAAACATTTTTTAAACAAAAAACTGCATAAGCTACCTAATGTGTTTACCAATTTTAAATGCAGTTCAAGTTTTTTTGTGTTTTGTTCACTTCAAAAATGACAAGGTAAATTGTAAACGTAGCAAGGTTAAATGGCTCGGTTATTGTCGATGGTTGAAAAGATAAATTGATCAAGGGAGTAAATTATGGTGGTTCTGAGGGTACGGACCTCTCCTGGTAACTATTCATGGAGTATATACGAACCAAAAGTAAGGTTTAAATTCTGTTCCCAGACAGAGTTAAATAAAAGCATATAAAAAAACAAAATACCTGCCATTTTCTTAAATGTCTTATGAAAAAAATTTGAAGGAGACAACAATTTATAATTAGGTCTATTTTATAAGTACGGCCAAAACTGCAGAAGTTTCAACACTTTTTATAAACTGGACATTGAATTTGGAAAAGTGCAGAACTAATTTCTTGAAGAGGTCATTTGATTTCCTGGAGTAAAACTAAAAAAAAGAACTCTTTTTAACAGCATAACTTATATCGCAATATGCGCTATTTAGGTATTTTCTTTCAAGGACCAAAATATAGAATTTTTGATCAGGGAGAAAAAATTTGTTAACAGAAGCAAAACAAGTATCTGTTCCAGCAACAAAAATATTTTTTTCTCCAATCTAATCAATCAGACACCTTTCATAAATGCCTATGCACTTGTGTTCTAAAAATAGTGTTCGCAACTTGAGCCAATGTGAGTAACCTTGACTCGTGCAATTACAACACTTGCCTCTGATGCGTGTTACAAATTGCAGCTTATTGAGGATCGTTCATTTTACACTCTTGTAATAAAATATACATTTCTCGAAAAGTTCCAAATTTCCAATAATACACCTAATTAAATCTTCCTTAAAAAATGTTGTATGTGGTAAAACATCTGAACCAGCAAGTCTTGGCCAAAAATTTTTACATAGGTTTAGTTATAAAAAGGTTTTTTGATGTGTAAATATCTCAGCGCTGAGTATAGTCCTCTAATAGGGGCTAAAATGTTTTACAGTTTTGTAACTATTGGCATGTAGGTTTGTGGTTGTGTGCATGTGCAAAGAGCACGCTTACAACCACACTATTACGTTTACCCATCAATCGTTCATCGGTCACCATTGGAACTCACGTTTTTTTTTTTAGTATTGAAGTCTCTTCACACATGTCTGTGACTTATATGTGACGGATTTGTAATGTATCCCTAACTTATCAGACAGTATCAGCGATGAAAATACAGCTTATTCGCACACATCCATGTTAATCGATATAATATTCTGGCCCTATTTAAGACCAATGTTTATTTTCTATAAGGTTTTTCAAATTTCACTGAATTGAAATAATAAAAATATCGTCGGTATACTTTCCTAAGGATCACGTCATGTTGTAGGACATGTCTAAATACTCTGTTATGTACCGGGTACCCTCCATTTTTACCCCACCCATATACACAAGATGCGCTTTCTTCATGCGCAAATAGGAACCCCTACAGCTATCGAAGACACCCTTTTATTACACCTGCTATTTTGTAGCCTACCTTGATTTACCCTATTTATTTTTTCTGGTAAAAGCAATAAAACTTTTATTTTATGACCAATCAGTATTGACTTGTATACGATTTTGACTATTTTAAGGTGACCAGAACATGTACCATTTTTCATGTTTGCTTATATTATGAATATACTCCAATATGGGCCAACACTGAAAAACAATGTACAAAAATACTTATACTAAATTGATAGGCCTGAATATCGAATGCTGTTCTCAAAATGCTTTGTGGTGCAAAGACATAAAATATTAAATAACAATACGATTGGAGACTTTGGAGATCTAGGCTCCAGATAGTACTCAATATTCATCATATTCACCCTTATAGCTGACATTAAAATTTGGAGAAATTCTTGCATAAAATTAGGGGTTTGACAGTCTTGTTTACTCCCCAATGGGAAGATACCACACTTTGCCTGGTCAAACCCTTGTATTGGAACTGATCTGGTAAACTCATTTTTCCACCAGAATCACTTTTGGATAGGACTTCTTAGAGAGGACATCTCTCCAGTAAAAATGTTCCAACTTTTGGATCGATCTTAGAGAGCACATCTCTTTAGTAGAAAACATCTAACTTTTAAATAGGATTTTGTAAAGAGCATATCTCTCCAGCAAAACGTTTTATATTTCTTTTACCTAAGTTCCTAGTACCGGACTTAGAATAATTTTTTATATTTTTTTTTGCTTTAATACTTGAGTTTAACATTGAAATATTATTATTATTTGTTTTTGGATGAAGTTAAAGTCTGTTTAAGTAAATTGAGTATATTTAAAGTCCTTTTTGTGAATTTTATTTCTTTTTTCAAAAAATAAAATTCTACGTTTTGAAATAAATTCAATCTTTTAATTTATTATCAAAACAAATTCCCTTGGCTGTGAGATCAATCTCGGATCTACCTTGATCGAACTCTACCCAAGGCAAGAACCCGTTGCTTGTGGCCCATAACAACTCTTATTCCACTTTCATTAGAAAAATCTTTTTTCATCACTGCAGGAATACTTTGCAAATAAAATTCGAATATGTTACATTTGTGTTTGAAGAGACCTTAAAGGTGATACAACAAACTGTGAATCACCTTTGACATGTACATGAGTGATTCGAATTTCAACACACCAATAATGTTATTCTACTATTGTGTGTCAAAATGTGAATCACCTTGTATAATTATGTAGGTTCATAATATGTTGGGGTGAATGTCCGAAAAGTGTGAATTGAAATTATTTTTTCGAACATTCACCGGTGATTGTCGACATGTACCAAGTGGTAACCGTGAATGTTGCATAATATCATTTGTACATCATTCTATTGGCAGTATTAACATGCTAATTTTTTATTTGTTATTTTAATCAGTCAAGATCGATGGCTCTACTATATACAAAGACACTCCATTTTTGTTGAGAGGCTATGCCCTCTCCAACTCTTTTATTTTTTTTTAAATTGAAAAATAAATTTATGTCATTCAACCTCACTTTACCTCCAGCTGCATCTAAGAAAAAATAACTCTAAAGTAAACCTAAAAACATATATTTCCTAACATTCACTAAAGCTCTTCGGTGAATGTTAACAATCACCAGGCGATAGGTATCCAAATATGGATAATTTTTCGAAGTTTCACCACGCTTATTGGTGCACGTTGACAGCAATCAATGATAGCTGACGCACACCATGTTCGGTCTTTATCCACAAATGAACGCCTACTTATATAGGCGAAAAATGGCCCGTATCTGTCCACCTGTTTTCCAATGATTTTTTTTCAGTACTCCAACACCTGTTTCGTTATAACTTGTTAGGTCATCTCAAAAGATTTCAGAAATAAAAGAATAAAATCGGTGATTTGTTTCAAGTTCGTTTCGTTTAAACGCATTTGTCTTTGCTAAATGTAGGTAAGTAATAGGTAGCCCAAAAAAAAATAAAATAAAAATAAACAACACCAACGAAAAACTTTCTAACATTAATTCGAACCTATGTAATGTACCTACATTTGGTTCAATTCCAATATATGTATAGGTGTATACCTACATATATACCTACAGAAGGTATGCATAATACAGAACCACCCTATTCGGACATTATCGCCTCACCGTATCTCTTTTAATCAGCGGCTCTCGGACCTTAAAAGAGAAAAAAAGAAGCGAATCAGTTCGATATATATTAACAGCATTATATCCGACCACTAAAAAACATCAAACCACACAAACTACAACCACTGTATCACTAAACACACACACACACACACACACATACTAGTTCCAGATGGAAACGTATATATGAAGAGTAAAAATTTCTAGCAGGTGTGGCTTGTTAATTTGCATGAATAGCCTTAGGGCAGTGATTGCGTGTACTTTGTTTGATAATTATAATAGATATGGCAGTCGCGGTTTAAAACAGAACTAGGCTCTCTTGGTAGTCGACAAAAAAAAAAAAAAAAAAAAAAATCAAGAGCTCTGTAGTAGTCAAAGGGGCGTAGCGGCGCTCCAGTAACGGCGGAAGGCCCCAAACCGTAGGCAATCTTTGTGGCAGCTCCCACCTTACTCGCTATCGCAGATAACTCTTTCTCTCTCTCTCTCTCTCTTTCTCATCTATGGACTTCGTTCGTTTATACCTCTGTAGAGTTTATATTATATATATATATATATATATATAGGTATGTATTAAAGAAGGCAGTTAAATCATTTATAATAATAATAAAGTAAGGGGAAGAAAAAAATATAGCGTGTCCGACATCTAAACACAAGAGACGTCCAGCAAATGACTGTAACGAAATTTTTATGGCATTTAGGAGAACCTGTGCTATAACAAAACGTCGAAGAAAAATCCGTATCACAAAATTATAGGTCGACATAGGACGACGACGGTGGGTACTGTCATCGAGACTTTTTTTAAATTGAAAATATAAAATTGCTGCGTGTAGAAGAATATATTTCGCAGAGGAAACATTTTTGTAAGTTGATGCGAAGTTGATTGTATGTGTGCGAGAGAGACAGGCAGACAGACAGAGAGAAAAGTGGAATCGAGTGAAAAAATATCAATTTCTTTTCAAAAATAGTGCCTGTAATTTGATGAGAACGTAGGTATATAACGCGTATACCTACGTAGTGATTAGAATTTGTGGTAAAAATGAGAAATACAGGCTTAGGGTTTCGTTCGGTGCTGAAAAATTGTGTGCAAATGTCATTAAACTATAGAAAGAAATCGACCTAGGTATATTTATGGGCGAATGTTTCGATACTTATTGACGCGATATGATGTTGTTGAACTTTGTAATAGAAAATCATTTCGTGCAGCTCCTATATTTTTAGGAAAATGTGCAGAACTTTGGAGGTTTTTTGTAACATGCTGTTCTATTTAGAAAAGTTTTGAAGTTGTCTGAAAATGGTGTTATATTTTGCACGATATAACTTGAAAATATCTTCAGTTCCAAGGACATAGATAGTTCTATTGTGGTATGTGACTGTGGGCAGTAAAACCCGATCCCCAGAGCAATACCAACAGTACTTCAAATCAAACACTTACCATAAGTCCATGAACCAGGGCCAAATCACCCATACTGGACAGCAGCATTACGGAATACCACTGTCCAACCTGAATAGCCTGTCAGAATCTTCGTGAACTCGAATTTTAGGCCATACCTGGGTGACATTAGATACCTATAAACCTAGGCTATTCGTATTCCAGGGCTCACACATTGCTGTACAGATTATATCTACACACCAGGGCTAACACTACTAAAAATGGCCCATGCCAGATGAGAAAACTCAACACATTTTAATAAAAAGAACCATGTATTAAATAAAAAAATCACAAAATAATAATATGTCCTAGGTGTTTGAGAGCAAAAACGACAGTAAGGGTAGAAGAAAAAATATTAAAATTGCTTGATTGACAACCACAACCAGAGGTGAGAAAAAAGTAGTAGGGGAAACAGAATACAGAAAAGAATTTGTACAGTAATGTAATGTGATAGAAAAAGTAGAACCAGGGTACTTGATTGGAAGTGAGGTAAGAGAAAGGAAAAAGGTAGAGGGAAAAATAAAAATAAATTATATTGAGAGAAGAAATGATGTGAGAAGAAAAGATGTGTGTAAGAAAGAGAGAGCATGAGAAGATAAGAAGATGAACAAAACTATGTAAGAACATGAAATGAAGAAAAAGTGAAGAAAGAGAGTGTAGCCTGGGAATAATTTGGAAGAGAAGAAAAGAAAAAGGAATAGATAATTAGAAATAAAAATACAAGTTTTATCAAGTACCTGGGCTACGAATTCGTTTAATATTTCTAATTCAAGAAGAGAAGAAAAAATTATTTAGCTTTATTTGAATATATTATTATTATTACTACAGGGAAAAGTTTTAAAAAGTTGTTTATAATTTTTAGTGGTGGGTCAGGTGCGTCACTATTGTATATGGGGGAAATGCACGCATTCTCAGCGATCTCTACTGACCCCACCCCCTTACCAAAAAAGTAAACCAAAACAGACAAAAATTCACATTTTCTAAAGGTAGAGGCTTTTTTGTTTCTTTGCTAAAGGGGCGCCATATACGTCAAAATTCAGTTTACAAAAATTGCTGAACTTTTATTGAATAAATACTGATGGAAAGTTCTCCCCTAAAGTGCGACTGTATCATATGCTGCTATGTATGTTGTCACATTCTTCTGCTCAACAAAGATCAATAGGTTGTTGTTCTTCTTTTTTGGAGCAATTAATTTTGCGAGTTGTAATTCGGCAGAACTTGTTGGATACTCTCAATTCGCCTCACCTCGCACCTACAAACACTTTTCTATTATATTTAACAGGAAAGGGGAGAAATCACTGATTAGTGGTGCCAAGCATGCAGCATGTAAGAGAATGTGCAACTACCTGTAAACTTGTTACAGATTTTCATTTGTGTAAAATAATGTACGAGTATTATCAAACTTGCGCAGATTATTAAATTTCATCGAACCAAATGAACATCGATGGGGTTACACTGATTGTTTGAGCACTTGTTGGCTACACTGATGTATAATGTCGACGTTACTAAATTCTTTGATGTATATTTATTTTTTTCATTCCTTCTTATAGTGTTCGTAGAGTTAACATATGTTTGTTATTCTCTATAATAAAATACTTATTTGATGCGGTACTGGAATGTTTATTATTGCTTTTGTTATATTTTATTTCATCAATTTAACATCTTAAATGGACATATAGCCCCCAATGTCCAATAAACATTTACTACTTTTTTCTTCAAAACTTCGATAAATTTAACAAACTCTAATTTCCCTTCTAAATGAGAATAATAATTATTTCGTCTAAATTTTAGTACTCTACTGTCGCCCAGGGCAGTAATCTTCGCCTTCTTACCCACCAATGGCCTGCACCTGTTAGTAGATTGATTTAGGTCTGAAAGAGTTCTAGGCTAATTTTCTGAATTTTCCATTTATACGCAGAGACAGAGATGGGCGAAAAAATAGATGAATCGATTTTTTTCCCATCACCGCTTACCTACACCGAGAAAACTTCGTGAAAGTTGGAAGGGATTAATTTGTTACGCAATTTCCAGAAAACGAAATAAGTTTGTTTCGTTTTTTTGTTGGTGGTGGAGGGTTTGGAAGAGGGTATAAGCATAGCCTACAAGAAAAGGACTAAGGAGTGAAAGAGACGTTTTTGCGATTTAATTCCGCACTAAAATCATTATAGGGAAATAACAAACCTACTCTTATTTTTACGTAGAATCTGAGCCATTAACTTTTCGAATAACTTATAAATTTGCATATTTTTCGTCTCCTACACGCGCTCCAAACTGCCATAAATACTGTAATTAGGTATTCACTTCCATCCGCAAAAAAAATTATGGCGAATTTCGCGCGATAGTCGAATGAAAATTTTCAACTACAGGCAGTGTGGGTAAAGAGTGGTTGGCGTGTTTCACCAACATCTTCGTTGCTATGGTCATCACAGATCAACGAATTCATCAAGGTCGATATACGAAAACCACCAAATATGTATTCGAGCTGGCCGATTATGAAGACCTGTAGTTTTTCTCTGTCGTTTGTTGAACTTCCGAGAGTGAAATAGCACTAAATATGAGTGTAGATAGGTATAGAACGGGAAGAAAGAGTAAATTTAAAAAAAAAAATAAATAAAAAATTATAGGGCAGGAAAGAAATCAACGCATTTATATTATTGTGCTAGTTAGATGTGTGTTTGAGCGATTAAGAACATTGATATGCCATATTTTGTTTGAGGAAAATTTTGACACGAGTGTAGAAAATTGTATCCTGCGAGTGCAAAGAATGTCTGAGAAAAAATAATGACGAGATTTGCGTCTCAGCTTACTCCAGCTTTAGATTTGAAACAGGAACAGAACACGGGATACGTCACATTTTAGGACTTTCCAGTTTTTGACTGATTCTAGTTAGTGCTTTTCACACCGCATCGAATGGTAACACTGAAATTGCTAAATTCAATCCGTAATGTGGTAAAAAAAAGAATCATTTAAAACTGACTGTTTTGCAAATATGGGATCAGTCGGTGATAAATTTCAAACAAGCAGGTGATATCAGCTTGAAATGAGTTGTCTACAATGGAAAAGATGTGTCTATGAATAGGAACAACGTTCCTTCCTGATTCCTTCATTTTTAGATAGTAATTACATTAATTACAAACTCTCACGACTTGTACTATTTTTTATTTTTCCTATCAAATTTCATATCTACTTTTGTTTTATAATTAATATGGGATAAGTCGCGCCTTTTGGCAACATTCTGCCTTATAGCACCCCTTCTGGAGGAGATTTATCGTCATTCTTAGCCATACAGCTTTGTGAAGGTTTACTCTCAACATTCTCCAAAAATGGTGTTACCATTTCCCATAGGACACATGAAAATGTCAATTAAACTTTGTTTTTTCCCTATTGAAAAATAGGTTTTCTGACTTATGCAGTTCTTGTGAAACGGCGTTTGTTGATTATTTTGCATTTTATGTGGCTCAGATACTACGTCTTTGATGCACATATACTAAGAGTGGGGGTTGGCCTACTTTTTAGTGGATCACTGTATTCATAAAGGGGCACGGGGATAGTTACCACACCATTTAATTTCATTTCCTCAATGAATAGGGGATTAATGACAAAAAAATATATATATAACGTGTAATATCTTGTTGTAAAGAAGTATTTACACAAGAAGGTAATCTACAGCTTTGTATGTTCCGCCACATCACACACGAATGTATAGGAGAGTCAAATCCTAGGCAAACACTGGAGATTTTAGAGTTAGTTTGGGCGGTTTATATTGGGAATCTTTTACATGCACACATGCACAAATACATAATAAATACGTATGTCTGTATATAAGGGAAGTGCGTCGCTTTTTGTTGAGATAAGAAACAACGGACAGGTTCATGTATCAAATTGTGACATCATAATAATTTTTTGATTAGTCACAGTTTGATTTTTATACTTTATTTGCAAGTAACTGCAAGTAATTACGTTCGAACGTTTCGTGCTTGGTTTAATATCATTGAAACAAATAATAAGCTGGCCTTTCAGTGGCGACTATATCGTCGAAAGGTGCGAGCCCCTAACACCTCATACGAGTGTTAAGTCCCCACATATGGTTTCCTAATTATAAAAATATTTACATCCACATGTAAGCATAAGTTATTCTAGTCATCTGCCTTCTGATCAAATGGGTTTTCAGCAATTAAAGATACATTTTCAAAATGTGGTCTCTGAAATCATGAGTAAGCCAATGATCCCGGTTTTAAATCGATAATGGATTTAATCGATAAATCGTTGCTTTGAAAATTGATTTTTGTTTACATTCCACTTACTATATAGGTATCCTAAGTGTAGAAAAATCACAAGAATTCGATGAATTCCACAAAAAGAATGAAAGAAGAGAAGAAAAAAAATGAGAAAAAATACACAACCAAAACGTCAAATAATTTGACTTTCGCAGACGTAAGTATTACATGGCTATCAAATGCCATATATTATTTGGTGATGCTTAAAAAAAAAACCAGCTACCTACTATTAGCTTCTAGTATTGAAGATTTTAACCAGAAAAAAAAAAAAAAAGAAAAGAAACAAAAACAAGAGGCGAATCTTAATTTAATTAGAAACCTTTCCTCTCCAAAATTATACGAATTTTTTATAACTTGCGTGACTTTTACGACCTCTAATCGCATTTCACGACTTTCTTAATTTTTACGACGAGACACCCTAAAGTATTTATAGAATCGTGCTTTCTCATTTACTTATCACTATTTTGCTTTAATTGAGACGAGTATTAAATCAATGTTGGATGTAAGCGAACATACAGTAGTTCTCTTATACTAAGCGGGAGAGAGAAAAAGAGGAGGGAAAAAAGGAATCTGTTAAAAAAAAATCACGAAAAAAAAACAGGTTGTAAATTTCTTTAAATGTTGACCTCTGAAATTAACGATTAAAATGGGTACAATAGAGTTGAAGAAACGAGACCCAAACTAAGAAATTCTCGAATTCATTACAAATTCCTACTCAAATTAGTAGCCTAAGTCGGTATAGTACTTCGGGTAGTTGTACTGAGGTACTTAAAATGCCCCACAGACAAACACGCAAACATGGGCTAGTACGTGGGTATAACTTTTTCTATTAAAACATCTGTAAGTAAAAATTTTTCCAACTTGAGTAGCAGGTAGCATATAAACAAAATACATAACATATTTTGATCGATAAATGCCTGCAGTTACGAAAAAGAAAAAAAAAAGGAAGCAAATTTTCAAATTTACGAAAATTAGTTTACTACAATGATTTATAGACTGGCTAAATCAAACGGTGTATTATGTGCCTAAAACAACACAAAATGAGAGAGAAAATAAAGTAAAAAAATAAAACTCTAGCGCAGCAAGCCTCGCTAGAAAAAGTAGGTTTTCGAGAAAAATAATTATCAATTTTAATATGCGTTAATGGTATGTTATGACTGTGTGAAATTTGTTAGCTTCTGACAAAATATTAGACAATGTGAAATTTAAAAGCGTTATTTCTTGAAATGAAAAATTAATTATGATGATATTAGTACGGTAAATAATCATATAATTTCAAAGAAAACCAAAAAAATATAATAATAAAGTTATGAAATAAAAAATAAGAAAACATGAAGATGAGGTTAATTTTTTTAAGAAGAAAAGTTCATGCAAATTAGAAAAAAGAAGAAAAAAGCTTTACCGGAAGTACCGTCCGGTCAGTCAGCACCAAAATTGGATTATAATGAATATTTGTTTCAAATTTTGTATATCTGGTTCCAAAATTCCACATTTTATGACCAATATAAAAACAAAAAAAAGTACCACCAGCTGATCCTCGCCAAAATTTTTAATATATTATAATGAATTAGAATGAATATTTATTTAGAATTTTGTGGCTATTGGTGCAAAATTGAGCATTTTATAGTCAAAATAAAAACAAAAATGGCGATTCCGGAAGTACCATCTGGCCAATCCGCACCAAAATCAATAATTCTCAACCTTGGTTTGGTACAAATTTTTGTACTAAATTTCGTGATTATCGAGTAGAAATGTAGCGTGGGAACAAGAAATTGACTATATATATATGTGGCGACTACCGCCACACTACGTAGGCTGATTGCCATTTCTCCCTCGAACACCGTCACCTGGCATCGTGGCCGAGTGTATATGGTGCTGGCTTTTGGTGGCAGTGAACGAGGGGGATTTTAGGTGTTTGGCCAGTACGGGTTCGAATCCCCGTACTGCCTGAACACCTAAAGTGGTGACCTCGACGTGATCCGGGAGATGGTAATGCACGCCATCTCTTGGACACGTACAAAAAAAAAAACACCACCGATGCCAGTATGTGACGGCGCTGTAGGGTGTGCGCCACGGTGCGGTGATGAGGGGGGCATCACCACGCACCGGTGTACATCCCTACCCGCAAGGCGCCTCTGTACTGGGTCTTGTATTACGCTCCGCTATACTGAGGGGGAGTGGTGTGGCGACTACTGCCACACTACGTAGGCTGATTGCTGTTTCTCCCTCAAACACCGTCACCCGGCATTGTGGCCGAGTGTATACGGTGCTGGCTTTTGGTGGCTGTGAACAAGGGGGATTTTAGGTGTTTGGCCGGTACAGGTTCGAATACCCGTACCGCCTGAACACCTAAAATATATATTTTATGAAATTGAGTTATTGGTACCAAAATTTTCCTGTGGTTGTGAAATGAAAAACATACCCACCCTTAATTCTTGAAGCTAATACCACACCAAGGGTAATAAGTAGATTTTCTTAAGCAAACCTACTTAAAAACATACGAGGGTACATTCTGGCGATACTTGAAATAGGTACCTCTACTTATAGCTTACCAATCTGTATTTATATTATTAAATGATATGATTTTTTTTCTGTTGTTGATGCTGTTTTTTCCCCCTCAGTTACTTTACTTCGATGGAAAGATATTTTCGATAATTTGCTGGTTAAAAGGATCAGTTTATATGAGATTTGAGTTTTTTTTTTCTGTTTCTTTCTTTCTCTCCGTCTCCTTTGTGATAGGTAAGCTTAGTGTAGTCTAAATAAATTTACGTTCCTCAGTTGAGTGATTAGTGTTTTAAAAACGTGTGATTTTCTAAAAATGGATAGGCTATAATTCAGGATTATAGGTGGACGATACTGTTCTTGACGAGGGTAAGAAAATATGTTCGATTCGGCGGTTTCAAAACTGGATTACCCAAGTTAAAGCAGGCTTTTCGTGCCGGCCTATCTCATGCATGAGGATGACTTCATTCGTCAAAAAATTGGATAATTGCTAAATGAACGTTTAAAACCTCGCAGCTATAAAAAGATGAAGTTTTTTTTTTGGCAGTATACCTTTTTTTCATTTAATAGTCTATGACCATGATATTTCACAACTAGGTATCGGTACGCTTCAAGTCTACTTTCGTTTTTCTTATTGACTTACCCAAAAATACCTTTTAGAAATGCCTGCTATAAGTTATTAACTTTTTAAAGATGCTTTTGAAAAAATTACATAAATGAATTTTCTTCATTTATATTAGTTATACTACAAGATGATTATCAAGAAAAATTTATTTTATTTATCATTAACTTCAAAAAATTTTGTTACTGAATATTATTTTGAGACTTTTCTCAACGTTGTCTATTGCAGTTCGGATCTAGGCCTATATATCTACTTATTTTTTATTTGATCTAGGCCTGATATTTCGCCAAAAACTTCTAAACGAATAGGAAACGAAGAAACATGTGGATAAAATTGGGAATAATTGACAACTTTATAAACTAATGCCGTCAATAGCCCAAGTCAAGGGCGTAGCTAGCGAAGGCTAAAGGGAGCGATTATGACGAGCAAAAAAAGACATACAATTTGTTTACTCTCTCTCCCCCTTGAAGAAATTCTGGCTACATCCCTGGCCTAGGTATGCCTATATTGTTTAATAATTTTCTAAAATTTCTATAAGAAAAGATAAATCTTTAAAAGTATCCAGCAATGATAACTATACCTAGCTTTTGTATGAGTTTAAACTTCAAGTATAGGTACTGAAGCTTACGGGAAATTAACTTTCTGACATTCAACTACCTTTAGTGAACTTTGTAAAAACTTTTTGTTAAATATTAATAAACTTAGATGTGGAATACCCTTAATCGTGAGAAAGGATTCCTATTGAAGGTAACCTACAGCTTCTTTGAATGTTCTACCACTTTGTACCCACGTATGGGAGAGCTAAACCTCGGTGAACACTAGCAATTTATAACTGCGTACCTAGAATTTATATACCCGGCTCCTTACACGCACACAAGCATATATATGTACAAATAAATATGTAAGTGTGCTAATTAATTACTTATGATTGCTATGAAAACCGATAAGATACCGCACGTGTATCTTTAAACCAGTTTGTGACGTCATATCAAGAAAGATCTCTCAGTTAGTCACAACCGGGTAACTATAACCTACTTGCAAAGTATTAACAAACGAACACATGTGTTTTAATGTGCAGTGCAAAAGATTGGCCAACCTTTTAGCGGCAACTGTCGTCGTGGGGTCCGAGCCCCTAATACCTCAAACTGGTATGATCCTCACACTGGATATTGAAAAATGTAACTTTCACCACCTGAATCATAAAAATTAGAAATTATTGGCATAAATACGGAAATTCAATTCGAAATTCATCAAAAGCAGCTGAAGGTCACTGAGTTACGTTAAATATTTTGTATAAAACCACAAATTTTTTTCTTTCAGCCAAATCACTAAAAAAATTGACGCAAACGTGATTCTTAAACTAATGATGAACACTTGTTACGCAGAAGTAGACGTTTGTGATGTCGGCCAAACAAATTTTGGGTTGGAGGTGGCCCATGCCTTGAGATGTGTGGAATTCATGAGATTTTCAGTTTTCAGTTTCCTATAAATACTTATCCAAATTATTCATACTTAATTTACAATAAGTATACCATTACTTGAACGATTAGCTACATGAAACTACTCATGTAGTTATGGAATGAAGTGTAAGTTCAAATTTTTGCAAAGGCTAGGTAACATAATTATACCTCGTCTACCTCAACTTGAATTTAGAACTTAAGTAAATTACGTTACACCGAAAGAAAAGATGTTAAATTTTTAGGACTGGAATACATCAATTTGAGCGATTTTCTAAAGTTGCGAATTTTACATAAAATTTTGTGAAATATCTGAAAATGAAATTTCGGTCAGCAAAATCGTAAAAAATACCTTCCTGGTGATTTTCAATAATGTTTAGCAGAAACGTAAAATTCATAAGAAAAAACAACCATTTGTATTTATTGACGACAAAAAAAACAAACAAAAAAAAAACTTTACTGAAAATAGGATGTCCCATCCAACGTAGTTATGATGATATGACAGAAAAATTAATTAGGTACCTGTTAAAGTAGTGGAGCAGCCTATCTCTTGATATTAGTGATACCCATTTGAAGAAATTTTTTTTCATCTAATTTTCTTGGCCCAAGTGCTAGGTAATAACTTAGGCAATAACATACACCCCTGGGATACAAGTAAGTAGGTAGGCTACCTAGGTTCTCTATATTAATTTATGGTGAACATTATTGTTCTAAGATCAAAGACAAATAACCTTTAATCATTACCACTGTTTTTTTCAAATGAATCTAATTTTCATCGAGATTTACCATAATATGGTAAGTACCTGTGGGGACTCATCGGTATGAGGTAAAGGGGCTCGGACACCTCGACGACAGTTGCCGCCCCAAAGGGCAGGCAAATAATCGTTCTTGTGACGTTAAACACACAAAACTTGTTCGATTGTAATTACCTGTATGTACTTTCAGGTAATGTGCGAGTACCGAATTGTGACACAATAAGATGACGTCACGATTTGTACACAAACCGGCCAGCCATCTTTTATCTCGATAGGGGATGATGCAACCTGGCCGTTCTCACCAACGTACGTATTATCTTACATAAGTGTGTTTGTGTGCGTGCAAATAAGCCGTATATAAACCACCCAAATTGTCTCTAAAATCACCAGTGTTCGGTCTGGTTCTGGCTTACCCGTACTTATGTACGAAGTGGCTGAACACGCTTAAATTCTGTAGAATTTCCTTCTGGTGAGAATATCTCTCACGACAAGGTATTCCACAGTACCTATATAGGTGTTTGAAATATTTGTATTAATATTATAATGTAGGTTATGCCAAATAAAATCACTACCTATGTAACCTTTACACTTTTATAAGGTGAATTTTCGGCCAAAAATAGTGTTAAGTAGAATTGTCACAATCGAATCAGCTTTCAAATTCAAATTCACGTTTTATTTGTTTCGATTTTTTTTCCCCGAAAGCGATGGAAATGAAAACCGTTCATTCTCATGAATTTAAAGGCACAACAGCCATTTTCACGATAGGTAAATTCCACGAAAATAAAATTTTCCATTTACACCATTTCACATTAATTTTTATAAATTTGAAAAAAAAATTACCCAACTTCACCTAACTTTCCACTAAAGAAAATTTACCGTTTTTCGTGACACTTGCTGTTGAGGAAGTCGATTCGTGAAAATAGATGTCGAGAAATTGTAATTTGAAAATTTTATTTTCGTGTAAACGGCTGTCGGTATTATCGATTCGTGAAAATAGGTGGTTACCGATGGAAACAGATTATTTGCCCCTAATATGGATGAGATTTACTACGACCCAACAGCTCAAAAATTATCATGCTCCTTTTCAGAGAGCTTTAGAAACTTCAAACTTTGACTATATCTGTATATGTATACTATAGTCTAATCAAGTGGTACCAAAAATAGACTTTTATTCGGACAAATTAGAATAGTTTTTTGATTTCTTACTGAATGGTCGGTTTGGGTGTCTAAAATAACATACTAAAAGTCACATTTCCTCTACCACAAGTGTCCATAGAATGGGTGAATATGTCCCCCAAAATAGTTTTTCACATTTAAATCAACAAACATTGATCATTGATTTTTTCGAAGAAGTAGTGAAGTATGAAAATGTTAGGCGCCAAATTTTCTACAGAAAAAGTCATATTCAATTTAGTCATCTGACATCCCCCTCCATTGCCAAATGAGCGAGAAAGATGGCATCTGAAAGCGTCCTATACTGTCGCAATAACTTCAACTTAGATATATAGTGACGCATTTTTCACGATACATTCATTTTTATACGGGTGGCAAAATTGGGGGGCAAGTGGATCTCACGCCACCAGTTTTTAGTTTTTCAATTTTATTTATTCTTTGTTTCATCCTTTGACTATATGTAATACTGGACGAGTAAAGAAGAGAATGATTTCTGGGTAGACATGCTGGCACTAAATAGGCAACCACTGAGTTTTCCTACTTTTTGAAGTACTTTTCACTTTGTTTATGTGCGCTATTCTTGTGAATTTAAGAGATTTTCTTATCAAGTGTATTCTAAATTGGTGAACTACAGCAAAACATCAAAAATATGCGGAAGGTACGCTGGGGTTGCCCACTTTTATGTCGTCATATCTTAACATTAAAAACTGCATTGATCTTATGTAGCTTAGCTGGTCCTGTACTATATCGTCAAAGGTTTCATCAGTTCAAATTAAAAATTAAGAGGAAAAAAATAAGAGTAGGTACTAAAAAATTTTTCTTCAATTTTTAAGTTTTCTCCGAACCTGGATTGGCCTCTTATTTTATCCCCGATCCTGAGGCAGATAATTTAGCCACCCAACTCTTGTCAGATCTATAAAAAATAATAGATAGACATTTTTTTTACATCACTTTTTGTAATTGCTGCCAGTAAGAGAAAAAAAAAACTGTGCACACTTGCTCCCTTACTCCCATTTAGACATATGCATAAATTAATGTATCCTGTCTCAGGAGTATTGTGTCATTAAGAGTTTAAGTTATTGCCTCAATACATATAGCAACTGCAGTCATTCATTCAATGTACAATGAAAAAGTTTAATCTTTTGCACTTAATTGGGAGGACAGGGGGACGTCGAATGACTAAAATATATAAAACCTTTTTTATAGGAAATTTAGTGTCAAACAGTTTCATATTGTACTTCTTTTTCACAAAAATTAATATTTGTTGAGATAAACGTGAAAAACCATTTTGGGAGCATATTAACTCCCATATCTGTGGACATGTGACTTTTAGTATGTTATTTTAGACGCCAAATTGACCGATTAGTGAAGAAATCAAAAATATTCTAATTTTTTCGAGAAAAAAAATCTCTCTTGACTGGACTAATAGGAAGGTACAAATGTATGTTCATGTTTTTATATGGTTTCACGCAGATTTTCTTTTAAGATAATATTATGAATGGTCTATCCGAATTTAAGAATAATGTCAGTTTTTTTTTTGTTCTTGAAAATCTGCTAAAATTGTTCGATTAACAAAATCTTATTTACATACTAATATCAGGCCTACCAAACATAAAATCACACGTACCTAATGTAGTGGGTAGAAGCTTATATTTAATGGTTTAAGGTCCAACGGATCATATAAAGTTGGTTGGAGTCACACACCTGCATCGCACGCCTTGTAACTCACAACTGCCTCGCCTCAACACCAGTATCCCTACGTAACTCTGTTAGGAGTGTAGTAGGAGAACCAGCGCACAGGCTATGCGCTGGGACCTGTGGGCGGAGCCACAACACCTAATGGTTCTCGATTTACTTATCTGCCATAAATTACATTCACCGTATGTTTTCCTACGGGAGCATCGTTTTTGGCACGGCTCGATGGAATCTTTTATTTGAAAAATAAATTTCCTTCTTTACTCAAAGGTGACTTCTTCACAAACTCAAAAAAACACAACAGAAATGTATCATTTTTTTTCATTTGATCAGTAAGTTGTCTATGTAATGTTTTTAGCAAATTTCAACTAAAAGTACGCATTTATTTCTGTTTCAACAGAATCTAATAACTTTAGCAACATTTTTTGAACATTTAGCTGTATCACATGATAAAAAACAATAGTAGGCACCTAACTTACGTATTTACTCGTAATATAGTTGGTTATGAATAGACCTACTATATTTTCAGGTTAATTATTCAGCAGTCAATCAAGTTGAACCATAATAAGCCGTGAAATAATGAAGAATAACATTTTTCATAAACAACACAATCAAATTTCTATTAAGTATGTATTTTTATTTGTCGACATTTAACAAAAATACATGTTTTTGAAACATTTAAAGCTCAAACATTTACAAACATACAAATAGGTATAGACATCATTTGAGCAAATACAAACACAGAAGATCACATTAAGTAGGTACAAACATGAAAATAACACATAAAAATTTCGCCTTTTTTAATTTTTTTTTTTTTTGCATAAATACAAACCGAAAATTTTCGTTTTATTCGTAACAAAAGTACAAAGAGGGAAAAAAGAGAAAAAAAAGACAACATACAAGTTGAAAAGTAAAACAAACTATGCAAGTCTGTGACACGAGTCAGACGTACCTATACAATTTATGTAACGGTAGTCGTCAAATTTTATTGAGTTACAAATTAGAGAAAAAATTTTCAGACTGAAACAAAAATGAAATGTTAATCGAAACAAATAATATATTATATTGAGAAAAATGGAGATTTTTACTTTCTTTTGTTTTCTGTTCTTTAATAAAACAGAAAGACGATGAAAGTTATGAAAAATTTTTTTGTCTTTCTTCTTTCTTTCTTTTTTCTTTCTTTCTTTTTTCTTTCTTTCTCTCTTGGTTTTTATGTAAATGCATTTTACACATGTAACTAATTTTTTTTTAATTAACAAATTTCGTAGCTACAAAAAGTTTTTTTTACAAAAAAAAAAAAAGAAGAAAGAAAAAACAATCGGGGGAAACAAAAAAACAGTACAAATAAAAACAAATAAATTAAATAAATTATTATGAAAACTTTACAAGAAAAAAAAAAAAAAAAAAACAGAAAAAAACAACTCTTTACAAAATTTGAAATACAAACACAAACGTGATTTTTAAACTGATACACATCTATACACATATGTATATGATAACAAAAGAGAAAAAATGTTTGCAAGTGCTTACCATTTTACCACGTTGAACGTAAGCCAAAAATATTACTGGCCAATGAGTATGGAGAGAAAGTTTTGAAAACCTTTATTTTGTAAAGGAAAAAACAAATAAAAGTACAAATTGTAAAAAATAATGTTGTAAAAAAAATGAAATATTAAAAAAAAGAAGAAAACATTTATGAAAATGGAAAAAAATGTTAAATTATTAGTAATTCAAAAAAAAATTATTACATTTTATCTATTCATTTTTCTTTTTTATAAAAAATGAAAACGTAAAAAACACTGCCCATGAAAAAACAAATTTTAAAAAAAAGATAAAAATGTCACGTGATATTGACGAGAGCATTTAAAACTGCAGAAATAAACAGTACGACTTACGCTTCGTGTTTGCAGTTACCAGCAGATGACAGGGGTTGGGATTAATTAAACGATCATTTTGCCACTTTTTCGGAGAATATTCGAAAAAAAAAAAACCAAGATCGAATAGCATCACTACTCTAAAGAATTGACGAGATTCAAGAAAATGCCACAGATCCACAGCATAACTTGATACCTTCCAGACAGTTTTTAAATACTAAAAACTAAACAAAATATGACTGACTACTTATCCCACAATATTGTCACGAATATGCTACCTACTATATTTGTCAGGGTCGCTACAAACGTTTAATTAGTAAAATGGTGACATGAATATGAGAACTGAATTTCTTTTAATTCATTTATTTTTTTATTTATTGGATTCGGGCTATTTGGCCATTTTATTCAGTGTCTGGAGGATGCATTTTCCAAAGTTTGAAACACGTGTTCCACCAGTCTTTTTTAAAAGTCAGAAAGAATCAATGACGCATTTCCATATGGAAGATTATTAATGAACACGGGCGTGGCCATGGGAGAGGAGAGGGAAAATTTTGCACTCTTTATCCAGAAATAAACAATTTTTTACGTTTTTTCAACGTACCTATGCAGTAAAACAAAATTTAAATTTGTTCTTTTAAAAATAAAAGTTTACTTATATCCCAAAATTTTATTGGCTACGCTCATGCAATGAAATTGAAAGCTTTTGGTGATTACCTTTAGCTTCTAGGCAATGAGTATGATTTAAATCAAATGAAATTCTGAAAAGTCAGCAGATAACCAAAAACTAAGACTGAATAATTCGTAGGCATATATATATATATATAAAAGACATAATAATTATAATTATTCAATTTTTAATTTTCGTATTGTTCTTAACAAAATATATCTTATTGGCTGCTAGTTGCGAATTTTCTTTTTTTTTTTTTTTTAAGTGATTCAGCATTTTTGTTTTTTTGTTAATTAATGACAATATCTTCTTTTCTCTTCGAAATTATTGGCTTCTAAGCCATCAAATATAGCATAAAAATTCACAGTTATAATTTACTGAATCGAACAGAGCGAGTAAATGTTTTCAAAACGAAGTTTTTGCAGTCATTAAACTTTTGCGTGAGACTCGGAAATTATCAAACTATCACATCCGACTCTACGGGAATCCAACTATAAATGAGTTTTTAGTTAGAAATTCCCTATATGGGCATTGTATTTTATATCGGACCCTTTATTAGCTCGTCAAATTCAGCATTGTTACTTAGGTTCATCAAACTATAGAACCAAATTTCAAAACAAAAAAAAAAAATTAATAAACTCAGAGTGTAATCAACCAATTCTACCACAGCTCAATTTTATATAAAAAATGCATTCCACAATAAAAAGTGACGAAAATTTTACTTTTTTTTTCTCGTACAAAAAACTATTCTACTTTAAAAGTTGATTATTTTGAAATTTTTAGCTACAAAAAGAGAAAAAAAAAGTTTTTAAAATCACAGACATGTAATCGAGCAAATCAATTCAAAAAAAAAAAAAAATTACTTATAAAACTGACATTTTACAAAAAAAAGAAAAAAAAACATAAAAAATTATACAAAAAAAAAAGAAAAAATGAAAAAGAACAACTAAAATGAAAAAAACAAATTGAAAGGGGAGGGGAAGTAAAAAAAAAAAACTCGTTGGCCCTACACACATCACCTCGATCCTAAATTTAATTGACAAAAAAACGTAACTTTTTTTCGTTCCATGGTAACGCAGTACATATAAAATTTTTTTCCCCCACTACTACTATTCAATGATACAAAATAAATTTGGAAAATTGTATTATTATCCTTCGTAATACTTGAATTACGATATGTGACCTTATCTATTATATGTAAGGATACATATATAATATATATAGGTATATTATATATATACATACGTGTATATCGAGAAAAAAATTGTAAAATTTGGGCGTTAAAAAAAAATATGAAAAAGAAACAGGATCACAATACGAGGGAGAGAGATAGAGTGAGAAATGGAGAAAAAGGGGAGGAGAGAAAATATAACAAATGGCTTAAACGCCACGACCACGTAACATATAGTGGCAAAATATAGTACATAAATACAAAAAATGTATTTAAAATAATGAAGATGAAGAAGTAGAAGAGAGAAAATAAAAACAATGAAACAGTTCTTCTTGAAACAAAATATGAAAAAAATAATTTAAAAAAAAATAAAATAAAACGTACAAAAGGAACTAATACAAACGAAAAGAAAGAAAGAGAAAAAAAGGCAAAGAGAAGCAAATAGTTGATAAGGATGGACAGGGAAAGGAGAACGAGGGCATACAGGATAATATTGAGTGAAAGGTGTAAAATCTGGTGGAGTGTAAAGGGTTGAGGAGATGGGGAGGTAAGGGAAAAAGGTTTACAAACGACGAAAAGAACAACAACAACAACAACAACAACAACAACAACATCAACAAGAGAGAAAACAAAAGTTTAAAAAATAATAAATAAATAAGTAAATTAAGCATCAGTATGTTTTTCAAGTTCCATTGACGTGACCACCTCCATCGGCGACGAAGACGATGTCAACGGCGACTGGACACGCGAAGAGGAAGAATGAGGCGAATCAGGAACTTGAGACTCCTCCGACGGCTCAGAGGTAACATTGGCGGTGCTGGTGTCGTAACGCGTATGCGTGCGCATGTGCCTCGTAATCATGTCGCGTCGACACGCGGCGTACGGACACTGCGGACACTTGTACGGCTTCTCGCCGGTGTGCGTGCGCTGGTGCGTCGACAAATGGTCGGATCTGGAGAAGACCTGGCCGCACACCTTGCACGTGTACGGCTTGACGCCGGTGTGCAGGCGCATGTGTCGCGTCAGCATGTCGCTGCGCGCGAAAGATCGGTTGCACACCTCGCACAGGTACGCCTTGGCGGCCGCATCGCCGGACTGTGTGCGACTCTTGTGGCGCGACGCCATATGTTTGGCGAGGCGGTCGTGCAGACTGAACATTTGGCCGCACACCGGACACACGTACGCCACGTCCGACCCGGGCGGCATCTCTTCGACCACCGGAGACACTTCCAGGTTGTAGCGCACCGCCACCGACTCCTTGGTGGTGGGCGAGGCCACATCACCCTTGACCACCGACACCGAGAAGGCGCCAGTGCCGCTGGCGCCGATTGCGCCACCGCCGCCCTTCGGTGGCGGTAGGAACTGCACTCCGGACACGATATGTTGGAGTTGTTGTTGTTGTTGTTGTTGTTGCTGTTGTAGCTGGTGGTGGTGGTGCTGCTGCTGATGCTGATGCAGCAATAACGCTTCGAACGGATGTGTTATCAGCTCGGACGCGGTTGGTATGATGCTGTGGGCGCGGTCGCGAGCCCCCTTGGTGGAGAGGTCGAGCGGCGACTCTTGCGGCAGGCCTGATTCGACCTTGATGGCGGTACGCTGCCTGGGCGGTAACGCGAGCAGCGCATGCGGCTCGGAAATGGGTCGGCGAGTGGTGGTGGTGGTGGTGGTAGTGCCGCCTGCACCACCACCGCTACGAGCGCCAGCCGGCGGCACGTCACCGAGCTCGGTTTTGGCCGCCTCTAACCACAGCGGCAGATCCGAATCGGAGTGACTGCGCCGCCTGAAGAAGTCTGGCAAATATTTGGTGTGCAGGTACTGCTCGAAGCTGTAGACTGGAGCCGCCAGCGGCGACATGGGTGTCAGCGGTGACACCGGTGATATGGGATAGAAGTGCGGATGCGACGCGTACTTGGAGGCGGCGATGCACTGCGCACACGTGCAACGATTGTACGGCGACAGATGATGGTGCGGATGGTGCGGATGCTGCTGCGCACCTTGATGGTGAGCGTGCGCCTCGTCGGCGCTTGATTTTTTCGACGAACGTGTTTTAACGGTAACGCTACCGCCGCCGTTACTGCTGCTGGCGCACATCGATTCGTCGTGCTCCTTGCTGATCTGCAGCGGACTCAGGTTGATTTTCGGCGAGTCGGCGTTCGAGCTGTGCGGCGATTTGTTGGAAGACGACGACTGGCTGAATACGTCCTCAATTTCCTCCTCGGCGACGGACGCGGGCGTTCCGTAGCGCGACAAACGTTCACGGTCCGCGCTATCGAAACGAAACACGTGGCCCATAAGCGGCGCCATCTCTTTTCTACTCTCCTCTGGGCAACCTTCCGACGACGATGTCTGCGGCTGCGCAACGCCACTGAACATGTGTTTGGACGCCTTCAGTACGTGCTGCGCCACCACATCGTGTTGGTGGTCTCCAAGGTGGTCGTTGGCGCTGTGGTGATACTCTTCCTTGATGAACGTCGTCTTATGGCCGATGATACTGTTGTTGTTGTTATTATTATTGTTGTTGTTATTATTATGATTATTATTGTTGTTATTGTTGTTATTGACGATATTATTGTTGTAGTGGTGAAAGTTGTTGTTATACAGGGCAACCTCCGAACTGGACACCTGGATGGTGAGTTTGTCCACCACCTGGTTGAGGCGTTTGCGTTTGCGCTGTTTGACGCCGCGGTGGGCGCGCGTGTGGTTCACGATGAGGAACTGATGATTGTTACGTATTTTGTACTGCTGTAGTAGGGCGCTGTCTGTCGATGAATCCACTTGAGCTTCGGCCATCGTCATTTGGGTATCGAACTGTGGAGCAATGGTTAGGCTGTGATAACGACGATAATAGGACTGCGGCTGCTGATAATGGTGGCGATGGGAATGATTTGGCGCAGTTGCTGACGTCGTTTTTACTGAAGCTGTTGAGGCCGATGGTATCGCTGTTGTTGTTGTTGAGGCGGGGGTGGCGGCGGTGGTGGCGATGGCGATGGGTGGGCTGGTGGAAGCCTTCGAAAGACCAAAACGTAACGGAACAACTTTGTCGATTCATGGAGTCTGATGTACGGAACACGCCATTGATGAAAAATAAATAAATGCAAACGCTGTTGCTGCTGCTGTTGCTTCAAATAGTGGCGGTTACGTTAACGATGGGACGACGTGTCAGGTAAGAGGTATATTTCTACCTGTAACAGAAAACAAATTACGTTGCACTCATTAGTCGTCGTTTGCAGAATCAGTTTCGAACAATAATGACGTAATATTCGCCGAAATTAAGGGTAATAAACACGTCCATTAGGGAAGGGGAGTTATTTCTCGGTAACTGGTGGAAAATGACAGTTTGAAAAATTGGAAAATGACTCGCTGGACGTGGGAAAGAGGTTTTTTGGCGAAAACATTCGAAACATTCGTGACTATAAGTACCAAATACATTTGGAGTTAGTATTGGTGAAAATAGTTAATGTAAATAATTGGATTCTGTTCTGTAGCGAGGGTAAAATCATTTTCAATTTTAGAACAATACTGAAATTTTCGATTATAGATTTCATTTTTTAGAAAAATATTAAATTCTTTTCCTCGAATTTTACTTACCCCGAATTCCCGAATTCACTAATTAGTAGGCATCTAATTACGTTATACATCCACGTATCAAGTCGTATTACTGTAATAGGCAAGTTTAATGGTCACTATAGTGTACACTCATTTGAAGCCATATGAATGAAGGAAAAGAGGAACGAAGCTAAATTTTGTATTTTCAATACACTGCTAGTAAACTGCTTGGCTTTTCACTGAAAACTTATTACAGTATTCGCACACTTTACCAGAATTTCAAACCTGATATTAAAACGAGAATGAAAGAACATCTTCGGCTAATTTATATCAAACGACGCCTATAGTTACAATTCCAACGTCGTCTTTTGAGCTAATAAATTTATTTCTTGCATTCTACTCCCAGAAAATGGGAACGTTTACACCTTTCCACAAAATTAAATATGGCAAGTTGTTTCACACACACACACACACGCACACACACACACACACACACACACACACACACACTCTCTCTCTCTCTCTCCTTCTCTAAAATAGCACATGATTTACATCCCACATACAGCGTAATATTTTATTTTATTTTATTTCTTTCTAATTTCTTCGAAAAAGAAAAAGAGAAAAATAAGTTCGTTCCAATTATATTGCAGGCCTTTAAAAAATTAACTATTTTTTTCCTCTCATTTTACGAATTTCATGATAAGAGTAAAAAATAAGTGGAGAAAAAAAATTTATTCCTCGTCCATAAATTCGTGGTCAAATGTTAAAAAAAAAAATTATACGATGATTAACGACTGCGAGCATCGACCGAATTTGTTTTTTCGTCGATTATTTTCTTCTATTCTCTGTTTTCCTTTTTTTATCTGAGTATTCATAAAAATGACAATAAAAATTTGACGAAGTGTACATATGCGAAGATGAATGAGAGAGAAAACGATTTTTTAACGGGATGATAAAAATCGTACGAAAATCTCGTTATTCGAATGATTAATGGCAACATTAAAAACGTTTAACATTGTAACAACTATTAATTTGTACTATTGAGCATTTTCCAAGGCGTTACGCACTTAATATATTAATTTCGAACACGAACTTTTAGCAGTTTTTTTGTTTTTGTCTTTCTTCACTTTTTTCTCTCTTTTTATTCATTTTTTTCTCAATACTTCCTTGCGACCTTACATACAGGGTGTTTCGGGAGAGGACGAACGAATTAGATCAATGCGGATATAGAATCAAATTGGAACGATAATTTTCTCAACAGACGTACACATAATTTTTTGACATCAGAATCACAAGGATGAGCGTTACTCTTTAGTCCGCTAGACTACTCTTACTAGACACAATTGTGAAAAAAATTGGTTTTGATTTTACTTACATTTTCTGTAGCGACAGACCTAATGTAAAACTTGAGAAAAAATGTGAACAACTTGAAAAATATGAATTTTTGTACAGCCAATGGAAAAATACTTTTTTTCTTGCAGTGCCTTTACTGAACAAAAAGTAGGAAATTTCAATACGACGCGAAACAGTACGATTGAGTGCATGCGCACTTGCAAGTTAACTTTCTTGTAATAAATCGATCACTTTCTTAAACAGCTCACTTTTTTGTAATAAACAATATTTTTGTTTTTTTGTAAGAAGAAAATAAAACAATATTATTATAAAATTAATTTGTTTCCTGTATACAACCCTTTTTCGGGGTGAGGGGGCAATAATTAAAAAAAAAAAAAAAAGGCGTGAGTTCCATTGGGCTATACTCTTGGAAGGATTGATGTGTAAACATAATAATAGTGTGGTTGTGTGCGCACACAATGCATTGCGCACACACACAACCGCATGCCTAAACATTATGTAACACACATAAACAAAAGTTACGATTGTCAGAGTTACACTTACGCAAATCTTATGATCGTAATTCTTGTTTAGCACCTACCATAGACCATGTGCTATCACCTGATTAATTGATAATTTCTAGTTTCCTACACATTTGTGGTTTATATAAGTCTGCGAATTATTGCTGCGTAGAAGCATTTGGTACTCTCTTATCACAAATAACTATTGCAGTCAGCTAGGCTGCTTCAACAATCTGCCAAATTAACAGGGTTCTTTTTAAATATCTATTGGCAAATGCTTGTAGGGATATATTTTTGGGAAGCATAGGAATAGTAAGTATAATGTAGTTACAAATATTACTGCAGTAAAAATCGTATACGCAATTTCGAGACCAAGACAAAGAATTATTTATTAACTGTACAATACCAAAACTACAGCCAATTTGCCAAGTCCAAGACTAAAGCCATAATTACATTAATAGCTGCTTACTTGACCGAACAAGACGAAGGCCAACAATAAGTATTCGCGCAAGAACCATTCCAAGGTCAAATTGGAGATTTGGCACTGAAAGGCCAAGACCAAGACTAAAAGTAGCCTACTGATGGAAGAACCAAAAAAGAAACGAATGTACAAAATCAAGATCAAATTTTGACAATGTGAACTCAAAACCGAGACTACGAGTATTAATATATGACCTACACCAAAATTATTACAATCTTGGTCTTGGTCTAACATTTCCTCATCACTAACTCACTTTCATACAAAATACTCATCCAATTCAATTCAAAATATTTTACTTCGTACTTTTTTTTTTCAACTCTGCAAGAGCAAAACATTTATTCTATTTGTATACATAATGTGCGCCATATGATCTCTGATAAAGACTAAAAGAGCAACGTAAAAAATGTTTTTAGTTTTAAAAAAATTTTATTCTAATTAAAATTTTTATTTTCTTTAAAAGGGATAATAAAGTTGAAAAACAGTACCGAAATTTTGGAGTACGATATTTTCAAAAAGTTCTTGACAACATATTATTTTATACTCAAAATCAATCGAAGAGAAAAGAAGCTATACATAAAAATAAAATTAAAATAAAATTAAAATTAAACTGATCGAAAATTTTTGTAAAATTCTAGAAGCAGTCTTGCCACTTTTACGCTTAGAATTTTTCTAAAAGACGCGCAGCTTTTTCAGCTTGGTTTCTATACAAATTTATGAGAAAACATAAAAATTTCCTCAATTTTTAACGAATATTTAATACTCAAAAAGGAGGAGAAGCACGTAAAAATAATATTGTAGAAATTCACGATCAACGCGTCTTTTTTTTCTTGGTAGCGCCTACCAATTCGTTATAGTAGGCCACAAGTCATACAATTTTTTTCTCGTCGAACCGTTCACGATCAGTCTGATGCAAAACACCTTGTATAATATGCAACAGTCAAAGTATAATATTTTCAACGAAAAAAACAAAAAAAAAAAAAAAAAAAAACGTAAGCATTGTTGACTACACATTAGAGATCTTTACAGGAAAACTCTAATTCGATAATAATATTACTGAAAAAAAGAAAAAAAAAAAAATCACAATAAAAACTGGTTGAATGAAAAGAACGATAGATAATACCTTTTGATAACAGTCAAAATCTGAAATTGTTTTCAGTAGTTTTTTCTTTTAATGTCAACGACCACGTATTTTCTAATGTGTTTCCTCTTTACGACCGGTATAAGATGGATAGCATAGTTATCTTCGTCCCCTTCACCCAGCAACCTTCCCATCCCCTCCCAAAAAAAACTGGTTAGTCCAATCTACTTATTACAAGACTATCTACTTCGGGTTCTTTTTATATGGTATATACGCCACCAACTCTCACTCTTTCTCACTTACTCTCTTTTTTTTTCTACCTTTTTTTTTCTTCTTTTTTTGACTGTGTGTCATAGATTATTATGCGGTAGAATTTTTTGGGTGTTGTAGGCGGAATCACTTCGTAAGAGCATCCACACGAATTCCATTTCGGAATCTTCGACGGCGTATTTATATACGGAAAAAAAAAAAGTTTCTTCCTGCAGCCTGAATCAGGTCTAGACACATTGGAATTGTTCTCTTTAATTAAAGGTATTCACGAAATAGAAGAAAGGAGGAAAAAAAAAAGACCCAACTTTCTATATTGTAAATATAGAGTAGCTATGAGGTACCTATATGCAGGTACCTATACGTAATGCATGCATCTCTTTGCTGTATACTATAGGTATATAGTATTCGTTTCTGGTTGGCTTTTTTCTTTTTTCATCATCCTATCCTTCCGCAGCATCTTTATAAAGCGACCTAAAAGAAAGATAAAAAAGAATGGGAAAAAAAAAATTCTCGATATTTTCTCGATGACGGGTTGAAAAAAAAAAAAAAAAAGTGAACGCGTAATTTGGTAAGTTCTCCAGAAATGGGTATTAAATTACAGTTTCTATGTACAATGTGGGTGGTTTCTTTTAAAAGAAAGAGAAAGAAAAAAAAAGAAAAACGAGTGAGTATTTTAAGAAATACGACTGCGTGCTTTTTCACCCACGATTCGCGAGTTGATGTTTTTTCTTGTATTTTTTGTTTCCCCCTCAAAAAATTCAGGTGTCGATGGGCGACGTGGGGTATTCGTCTGGTGTTTTTCTCAATTTACGAGTTTTTTTTACACATTTTTGTTTTTCTTTTAATACTCCTTTTTTCTTTTTTTTTTTTTGTTGAACACAAATTTTTGGTCTAAGCGTGTGTTTGTGTGTGTTTAATAGTACAGTATCTACACGAAACTGAAATGAGCCAGGGCGAGAGAAGCTGAAGAATTTTTTACATAAACACCATCTTACTCCCCCTTACGTCTCTTCTTACCCCTGATAAAAAAGAACCAAACACGTATCCGAAGGTGGGCTGGTCATAAAATTATAGGAGCCGACGATAATTATGGGATTTGGACAACGATCAAAAAATGGACACATTGACACTGACCACCACGCATATAGATGTGGTTGACATGAGCTACCAAAAAACTTGAATCATTGTGAAAAATCTTCGACCTCTTCAGTCTCCGCGTTTTGTAGCCTATTGTAGTAGAATATATTTAAATGGAACTAATAGGTAGTAACGAACGGTTTGACGACTGAAATCTGTTTTGAGATAGGCTCCTGAATACGTGATGGAAAGTCTTCACCGCAATACTCTGTGCTGCCGCCAGGAGGGGCAACAATGTGTGAATATTTTTTATTTTTTCAATTTTCCTCAATAACTCATCTACAATAAAAGTACTTCATTACAAAGTTAGTGTACATGAAATTTTAGACAAAAAAGTTTCCATTTATGTTTTTCATAACTGGTAAAAAAAAAAGTGTATATTGTCAAAAATCATAATATTCTGCAATATTTTTTCATAATGAAACTGAAAATGAATGTAGACGTAAAGTTGGTCAAAAACATAGCATATAGGTACTGACATTTTTCATCAGTATGTCGTCTCTACATCATATTTCAGGCCTATAATTACGTGGTGTCTCTCATAACGGAGATAATCTATCGGAAAAAACTTGCTAATATGTTGAACTTTTTTATAATTTTTCTGGTGGTTCATTTCTATAATTGGGGACACCATGTATGTACCGATACGAAATATTACGTTGTACAAACTGCACACTGAAGGTGATTATCGGTATGATAATATTTTTGGCCAACTTTAGTCCGTGTCTGTACCTAGTCGCAGCTTCGCAATAAGAAAATAAAGCAAATAATTAAGATATTGACCCTATAACTTAGGTCTTGTGATTGTTATGAAAAAATTAGATAGAAATTTATTTGTCCCCAGTACTTTTATTCATAGATCGCTTGATTATTGAGGAAAATTGAAAAAACTAAACATAATCACACGTTATAGCCCCCTGGTGGAAACACAGTGTTACGAGGGTGGAGTATTTTTATCACTTATTCAGGCGCCTACACCTCAAACAGATTTCCGACGTAAAACCGTTCGTTAATGTCAATTCCATTTCACACCCTTATTTTACTGGGCTATCAGGTAACAAGCTGAAATTCGATTGTTGCCAATTCTTTTTGGCAGCGCTGATTCACCTTACTTCGGTGTGCACAATGAAATCTCGTTTCCAAAAAGAGACACAAGCCAGAAAAACCTGATTTTTGAGTAATGACAATAGAACGGTTGCGCAAACAATCGGCTCCACCAATAATCAAAATGGTATTTTTTCAGATTTCCGCAGGCCAATTCGAGAATCTCGTCTTGTAAAGCAACTTTTTCAGATTCTCCAGCGCTGACTCAATTTGGCCAATAAACGGTTTGACGATGAACGTCACCGAAATCTAATACGCCTCTGTAGGTAAAAGACAAGCGTTCATCGCCGTATAATTGTATCTTCATAAAAACAGTATGTATAGGTATATAAATTACAAACATCTACACGGTACAATTAAATTGTTTCATCTCGAAACGACCTCGTCACTTTTCCTGTTCGCTCTTCGTCTTCTCCACGTATTATTGTTCCACCCACAACGGTCGTTTTTATTACTCGTAATTATTTTCTACCGGATTTATGTGCTACAGATGTTGTGCGAAAACGGTTTAAAGATTCTTGTTTAGGTACATGACGAAGCTTGGAATGGGGTAAAAAATAAATAAATAAATAAATACCTATCCAGATTTTTTTCTTTTTCTTCATCTTTACTCGTTCCTCTCTTTCGCTCTCTTCACGAACACCTACCTAAGTGGCTCGATTGTTATACAGAAAAACGAGAAACCCATTCTTTTCATTGCAGAACAACTTCTTCTATAAACAGCGCCACCCGCCGCGGATAGTAATCGTTCACTATCTTAATTTTGGGTTTTGCTTGTAATGCACATTTAATGTATAGCTACGAATACGCGCCAGGCGAGTGGAAAAGAAAATTAGAATATTTAACCAACCGGAGAAAGGACATCCGTGAGAGTTGAGGGTGGGCATTTTTCTTTCTTTTTTTTTTTTTTTTTTTTTTACGATTAATGGGCAGCCATCATTTGGTATCGTATATAACGTTTTCTTTTGATCTTCATTTCAAAGGACGAACGTTGAGCTTTCCCTTTAGGCTGCTTCGAAGAGATGGGAAAGGAATGACTGACACGAGATTGGACAGACTCGATTGGATAAGCTTTTAAAATTTCGGACTAGGTACTTAAAATTCAGACATCAGAGAAAAAAGTTTTTTTTTTTTACAATATTTTGAAAAATTTTGAAACGTGGTTTTCTTTTTTTTTTGAAGGCCATTTTAAAAATATAAATCTACAAAGGGTGAATTTTTTAACATAAATAAAATATTGCGGGTTTTTTTTGTTCATTATCGGGGTGGAGGAAAAAGGATAATTACCAGAAAATTCCACCTGGACAGTGAAAATAAGAAAAAGACAGAAAAACCAGAGTAATACAGAAATGAAGGTACGAAAACTTCGTAGGTACGATTTTTTCTCGTTTTATTTAACAAATTTGAATTTTACGTCGAATATGTAAAAAATAAATATTTTTAGTTTAAAAATTTTCTCTTTACCTTCGGTGAGAAAAACAATATAAACTTTTAAAATTTTCGTAAGTTTTCTTTTCCAAAATGCTGGTCTGAATTACCAATGCTTTTGTTAAATAAGCTCAATTTCGAGGAATACTTTCAATGAAGCGATGATGATTATAAAATTTTCAAGGGCCAACAAAATATTCTATGTAATTTTTCTCGAAAATAATTTTAAAATGAAAAAATTTGACCGTTGCCATTTTCTTTTGACGATAATTATGTTGTTTTTTTTTTTTATCACATTCAAAATAGTTAGTGGTTGGAATTATTTCATGTCGATGCGGTGGTTTTCGAGTATGATTTCTCCCATCACATTTGAAAACACTAAACACGTTACCAAACCGAACATACTGGTATTTTGGGTCAAAAAAGTGACAACACTCGTTGGTCACTAAGCAGCAACCTTAAAAGCTTGTTAGGCCTAGCACTTGACTACGAAGTTTACACAATTCCATATCTGAGGTGGTTGAACGACCATCTATTCAAATATTTTCACTGAGGATTTTGAAACAGCTTGTTTAACGATACTGAAGTGCTCACATTCAAATTAGAGTTATGCTATTTATTTTTATGAAATTTTTTCAGCCGAAACGAATAAAAATAATAATTTTTTAGAAATTCTAAAAAAACAAACTGCGTTTACCTACCGATAAAATTTACTTTTTTGTAAGTTTTCCTAACGGTGTATTTCACACGCATAGGAGAGTTCAATTTTTCGAACATTAATCGAGCAGACTACGTTGTTATTAATTGGAAATGAAAATAAATTTACTCAATCAATTTTCTCTTGGTGTTTGACGCATACGAAGGTTTTTAACTTTCAAAAATCTTATCCTTCACTATTATAATCCAGTCAAATCTTACAAAAAAAAAATTAAAAACTTTAACTCTTTAGGTGTGTATATATATATATATATATATATATATGTATAGGCTTGTTGGGTGGGTTTCCTACAAATAACAAACTAAAAGTTGCACCCTCTGGACCTCTTGAAATTTTGGATAGTGGATGGTTTATCCTCCAAAATTCGGTTCTTCGTGTTTTTCTCCACAAATTTAATATCTCAGTAAAAGTGAGCTAATTTTTCTCCCCTCATTTTGATACTCATTTGACCGGACTAATCTACTCAACTCAAATATTTACGTTTCCAGAATTATCATTTTATTTTCTAATTTTGATGACTTCAAGTCTCACGAGGCTTCGAATTACCATTTTTAATACGTTAAGCCTATAACGGCTAGTGTCAATCGCTGGTTTTCTGGCCCATTCTTATCCGACAGCATCATTGAGAGGCATGCAGAAATACCACAAAAACGTACGTAAAACTGAGAATTTCATAACCTTTCCCACCCATTCCACCCATATTATGTCGGTATTCACTTAACACTTGAAAAAATGCCATCGTTCGACAGTGTAACATGCCTTCGATTCTTTTCCTGGTCCATATTTTGCAATTTTGCGTAGAACAGTAGGCTACATGGAGTGGGTACCAAGCTAAGAGAAAGTCTGACACGATCTCAACACTGCAGACGAATATTCTAGGAACATTTTGGAATTTTGGCCAAATTTTCGAATATACGAGCATATCTACATTTACACATACGACATTGCATGCTCATACTTGGTACCACGTAAATGTGCAGATTTTTTTTCTCGTTCATAAAAATATATGCGATGATTGGGAACGTAAATATACCATCATTCAGCCCATTAAAAACCGGACGTTCCAACCACAACAGTGAATCGACGAGTATCGAAATAAAATTTTCACGCCATAAGCGATAAATACGTTGCAACGAACAGAATAATTAGCTCTTACTTTGGCTGCGGTGACATTGACGCGTACATCACGCATACGAAGTCACAAAAATGCTATTGGTCTCGCGCATATAGATCGTGGCTGGCTGCAGGTGCTTCTTTGACCCATAGAGACATCTCAGGGTATCCTCGCATTCGTCTCACGAAAAACGCTAACAACGTTGTCATGTACCCGATTTTCAAGCGTACAATGCAACCTAAAAATTTTGAATAACCTCTATGGCCGCGTGCACGTGCGTTAATTTTTGAAATTTGTTCGACGTAAATGAGAAGAAAGCGTACGTCTTCGACGCCAGAGAATGCATTCCATTCGAATTGCATTTTACTCCTCGCCTACCACCGCGCGCCTATAATACGACACCAATTCGAATTCAGGCGGCTCGAATACTGCATTTCACACCGTCGCACATACGACTATAATGGGACACCGAAACGGGACGTTTTTCAAATTCAGCGCTGATATACGTCGTAAAGTAAGGCGCGCACACATTTTTATTGCCCGCACACACGCTGCGTGGACGAAATTCATCTGACAAATTTTCCAAAAAGTTCCAAATCGTTTTGCATTTAGGTTGCATTCTGGACACGTAGGCCCGTATGCGATTATGCACACCCCGCACTTCGGCCACGGTGGAAGTGTACCTTCACGACTCGAAAGTGCAGCAAAAGACGGTTTTTTCATTGGTTCGACGATCGATAAATTTTTTACGACCAAATTTTCTTTCCGGTTCGTGAAAGGTCGACGAAATGTCAAGTGGACGCGAGACAGGCCAAATTTAGTTCCTTAAGCACGGTCATTATTGCAGCGAACCTATTCGACGAACGAGCGGCAACGTACGTACGTGTGCGTGTGTGGTCTTTGCGTATACTTTATGCACGTACACGCGGCGAATTGCGAATACAATATAAACTAGGTTGCTAGAAATCAATCACCCGACTTGTTTTCTGTAGGTTCACCAATTTAGCCATTGACGACACAAAATAAGAGGAGTAGTATAAAAAAAAAAAAAAAAAAAAAAAACTTTCATCTAGGATTTGTAATTAAGTACCTATACGTATTCGTGTGATTAATGATGCTGTTGATACGGACGTCGACGACGACGACGACGTAGACATAGTATTCTGCTCGTATCTACCTACTTGAGTAAGGTAATGGGTATCTTTGGGTTAAAGCAGGGCAGATGAATTTCGAAAATGTTAGTCAAGAATAAGTTACCTACCTATATTCTATTTTCTATACAGGCCGAAGCGAATGTCGTTATCACTAATTATCGCCCATTTTCTACGGGCTGATTCGGAAATGAAAATACATTATCTTTGCAACACGTGCACAAACGAATGAATTTTACATGCATTTGCAGCGAATATAAACGAACGAATTTTTGGGCACGTAAAGTATCTATACGATAATTTTACAATCTCTGGTGCATTCAAATCCTGCGCAACAGGGTGTAAAATATTCCAACATATAAACATTGCGGTATTATTTTTTACATTATTTCGTGTAAAACAAAAAATATTAGTCAGATTGCCACTGCAATCAAACGCGACATTTCAATTTTCGAAAAAACGTCTCCTCAGCTTTTGATTAAGTTAAAGAGCTGCTGTTTGTAACGATCGAAAGCGGGTAAAATTTAAAAAATTTCCATGTAATTATCTAATTATCTTTAGCCGTTTGACAATAAATAAACAAAACAAAACGCAAATTAATGGGAGATCTGCCATTTTTCTCTTTCCATCCGTGATTTTTCAGTCGCTATTTAAGCTATAGAGCTGGAAATGGTAAATTTGAAAAGAGAAGAAAATTTACCTGAATTCTGATGTTTCATTCATCTTTGACAATATGAAAATAAATAAACGTAAAAAAACGCTAATTGATGGAAAAAAATTTTTTTGAAATCCAGAAACCTCCCTTCTTCCAATAAATGATTCCTCAGACCCAGTTTAAACTAGAAATCTAGGATTAGTACTGCTAGAAAAAGAAAAAAATTTACTTGAAACTACTTCCCTTATAATTCGTTCTTAGCTGTTTAAAAATAAACAAAGAAAAAATGCAAAATAATGGAAAACTTACCTCTTTTTGTATTTTTTTAGATATACGTAATTTCCCAAATTTATTTCCTTCGTGAGTTTCTTTTTTATTAGGGGATAAGCTGTTGCTATACTGTTTTTTGTGCATTAATTGCAAAAGGTATGGTGTGTGACATGTACTTGTGGGCTATTTTAACTTGTGTCAAGTTTGCAGCACTCGCCTTCGACTCATCTGCAAAATCTTCACACTCAGTACGCACCTGTCACACAATATACTATTCTGTGTTCATGCGAACTGTGTTAGTGATCGACTAATTATTCGTAACTTTCGTGTAATATAAAGCCTAACAATGAGGAGAAGGTACGCAGATTTTAGGTCTCACAAATTTACACCATTTTCTAATACACTGTTTTATGCAAATTTCACTCCAAGTTTAGGATGAAAATTATTAAAAAATATTATTTTTTTTTTTAAATAGAAAATAAAAAATACAGAATATTTTTAATTTTTGCATTTTTATAGAAAATACACGTGGAATACCATTGGACGTGGATATACAAAAATACTGGCACGTTGAAAGGTGGTTAACCGAAAATTTGTGTGTTCACTATCATATACCGAAAGTACAGGTAAGCAAACCTCAGTTAACATTGGTTAATGACTACTATGTACTGAGGATTTTTACACCTGGTTCATTACACACACACACACACACACAAGCACACATACGTAAATAAATACATACATGGTGATTTTGATAGGTCGTTAATTATTTGTCATACCTTACGCATGAACATGGTAACTGATACGGTACAAGTGCACTTACTACAAAGATGACAGAATTGATGATAAGCCAATTCATCACAGTCCAATAATTTCATATTATGCACGAAGTGTAACAAGTAATTAGCAAGTGTTTGATTTAACATGAAATTTGGCCAATCTTTTGGCAGCATAACTGTCGTTGAGGGGATCGAGTCCTTAATCCTCATTCATAATATTCCATCAATACACAATCAATATTAATTCATAACATCCATAAGAAATTAACATAGTAAAGAATGGATAAAAAGTCAAATTATAAAATAAAAGTTTTGCTTTTAAACACATACTGTTATAAAAAATTTTAATAATGAACTTTTAATTATGAGTGCAAGAAAGTCCAAGATCAGTTTTTTTGTGGTTTTCAGTTAGAAAAGTAGCTAATGTGAGAAGATTTTAATGGTCTATCAATTGATGTAAAAAAGATCAATGCCCGATTAGTGTTACCATTGTAAAACAACAAAATCATGAGCTAATGTTATAGAAATATGTGTCTCTGCTCCTTGCAATATGGGCCAAGAGTCAGTGATCATTCATTTTTGCTTGATATTAGCATTTAAATACAAAATGTGAAGAATACACTGTTGTCAAGTATTAAGGTTGAAACTTCTTACTATCTTTTTAATCATAATTTCTTTTCCTTTTTTTTCATGAAAAGGGATAATTTTACATTTTTTTATCAAAGGAATTTTCCAAAAATGCCAATGTCTGAAATAAATCTTTTATGCAGAGTAGCTTAATTTAAAAAAAAAAATGAAAAAGTGTACGTGTTGCGAGAGTAATTCAATACTTTTAAATTACCTCAACAAATAAGATAATTTCTGAATATTATCTTTTATTAATATTTCATTTCAATTATTACAAACACTTTAGAATTATACTTATTACTAAAGTAATTAAAAATTGTCCAAATTGTCCAAAAATTATCGCTTCGAAATATTTTTGTGGATCAGCTATTGAAATAACCCATTCAACAATTTAATACACACAACAAAAATTGTTAAGTATATTTCATTACACTTCTAAACGTCGTTCAGTGTGTCGAATAAAAAATTCTGTCTTTAGCAATCTCAAAAAACAGAATTTAAGTATGTGTTGATAACACAGTATAATATTATATTAAGACGTATAAAATTCATAATTCGTATTCGTATGTTCGAATTACTTTACTTTTCGATTTTGACGCCTATACACACCAGTGTTAAATCAGCAGGTATACCAAACTTCGGGACACAAAATATTGTCGCACATAAAAAAACGAATGAAACGTTAGCTGGCATTTTGCAAGGAGTAGCTTTTGAAATTTCTTAACGCTTCGTTATGTTTTTCAACGAGTTTAAAAGATTCAGTTCAGGATTGAAAAACGAATTTTGCACAAAAAATCTCATCCATAATGTGCACTTCCAAAACCAGCCGATTATGATCATTTATGAAAATATTCGGAACACGATAAACAATTTCCTCGAATTCGGCGCGAGTCACGAATAATCGATCGGTGTCGGTTTGATATAAGCGAATTTATCGATTTGGTATCGATAATTAGTCCACCTTTACCATACTTTTAACGAGAAACATTCCGATTCAAACCATTATATTATGTTTTATTATTATTATTATTATTATTAATTTTTTTGACCAGCTCCAGAGATGTAGGTAGAGCTACCTTATACGTACATTTTTTTTTTCTTTTTCTTGAAAAAAACATTATAGCTGACACATAAAAACAACACACGAAGCAGCAAATTCGTCACATCTAAGTACGTTTCTCAGGATGAAAAACGCGTACAAGAATATTACTGCACTTCGCAATACAATTTATAAAAATATCTCACAGGCAGACGGACGATGGACTAAAAATTAATATAATCAGCAAAAATCATTTCAACAAGGCGACGACGATGGTAATGTGATACACGATTAACCCGCGAGTTTAGTAGTTTTTCATACTTGCACACATTTATTCGCCGCATCCAACACATTATTACCGTAAACGAATTTCTCGTTTGTGGCGAACACAAGGTAGACGAGTGGAGGGTGGGCTGCGGGGGAGTAGTAAGAAAAAATTGCCTTAAGGTTTTCCGTCTCCTCCACAGAGTTGTAAGAAAATTCGTCTTCGTGGGTGGTTATTAACGGCGACGAATACATTTGTGTAAAAGCCTGCATACACGCGTTATTTTGTTTTCTCTTCTCCATCACTTTTTTTTCGGTGCTCTTTTTCTTTCTTTTTTTTTTTTTTGCTAGCTTTTTTTTTTTTTACGAGCTGACACGAAAGAACGGACTACCATAAATGAGCATTTTCTTCGGACGATGGAAAAGAATATAGATGCGGAAATGCGCGTTTTTATGTAAACGTCAGCTCTGGTCAGTCGTATTTTGTTGTTGTTTTTTTTTTTTTTTCAATCCATTATTTTACTTTATTTGATTTTTTTTTTTTTTTCCCATTTTCTTCTAATGTTATAAATGCTACTGCTGCTGTATTTCACATCAAATATGCATCACCGTGTATAGTACTCTCACGCGGGTAATCGGTCACTTTATGGTCTTTAACTACGGTATTGACCTCATGAGTGTGTGTATGTATATGTATGAACGTATATGCCCAATTAATTACGAACCCACCAACGTATTAAATTCCGACTGAATATTCGAATACATTCGACGTCATTCGTCGATGTACCACACGTTCTAAAGCAAAGTTCGAGCCGTCGGAATGTAGAAAATAAAAATAATAAAAAATGAACCCGCCAATTCGGGTTTTGACTGCGACCAACTATACAAACCTCGTATTGATGATAAAGTGACAAACGAAGTGCCAACATATTTCGGGTACGAATTAATTGGTTTCAGGTGACAACATTTAGAAAGCCTAAATGTATAACGATCAGGTCGTAAACGATCCCAGATTCTCTTCTTAGAGCGAGGGAAGGGGTATGTGCCTTCGGCCACCACATCTTATTCGGGGTAGGGGATTATTTCGATCCACAAGGATACACAGGAGAAAATCTGGTACTGATTCGCTTTTCCATTTGATTAGCGTAGGCGAGTAGGTAACTAAGTATCAAACAAAAAATGATGGAAACAAATAGCACGAGTGGACTACATTTGGTCGGACAAGGAAAATTATCTAACCATTAAATTTATAACTGACTTAGCAGTCAACATTTAGAAAAAAAAAAAAAAAAAAAAAAGGAGCTAGTTCTGCTGGGGCTGTACTCATTAAGGGTTGATGTGTAAACATAAAAACAAAATTACCAACTTTCGACTTCAGGCTATTCCGACAAAATCAAAGTTAATAGTGTTGTTGTGAGTGTGCGCGTTGCGCATGCACACAACCACACACTTACATATTATATGGTACACACAAATGAGAGCTATAATTGTATGAAATATGCTTATGCAAATCAGATAATTCTAATTCTCATTTAGCCTCTACCGTAGACCAAGTACTAAGATGTTTACACATCAAATAGTAATGTATTGCTACAAGAGAGCAAAGAAAGCAGATCTCAAAAAGTTGCAATTCTTGTAGCATGAGCCGCAAGTGACTGTAGTAATCACATAATTTGAGATTTCTCACATCTGCACTTTAGTTGCAAACAATATATTTTGCAACACGTGCGCAACAAAGTCAGTGAATTTAAGGAAACACGTGTGATTTGTTTGATTGGAAGAGGAAAAAATTTTTGTAGCATGAGAAAACATTCATATTCTTGATATCGCTATCCAATCATTGCTCACAGGTCACAAATTTATCAGTTTGCACACCTAATACAAGCATATATTTTTTCACTTTGAAGTATGGGTTGAGAAATTTAATTTTTATAACATACGAATGAAATGATATACCTTCTGAGCATGTTTGACATACTTGAAGTGGCCAATTCCATCACTGTTAGGTTCTCACACTTATTCTGTTCCATTATTTTATTTCCACATGCCTCCACACACTTTCTGCACACCTGGGTGAATTTTGATCTTTATATTATACACCTTCGTGGATTATAGTTATTTTTTCTCCTCACATCTACTGACTTCTTCATTCACTCAGTACACGAGTTCTAAAGAAAGGAGAATTTAATATCAGATATTTAATTTTTTATATTTTCAAAAATTCTCTGATCTAATGTGGATTTGAACCTATGGCTCAGGAGTAGCTTAGTTAACTCTCTACCAATTCAACAAGTGAGCTATTTGAAAAGCTAGAGATAGTTTGCCTTTATAATATTGTTTATCATTATTTTGTTTTTTCACTCACTGAAAATAACTGAAATTCAGGGGCTCTACATTAATTTTCTCATGGGGAAGGAGGGTAAGGGAAATTTCAAGTATTTTATTTTCTGAAATTTATTCTAAATTATACCCATTATTACAGCTTTCTACTTTTTTATGTGTTTATGCAACTCCGGTCCATAATAGCACGTTTTCTGCCCTCATTTTAGGACAGAAAGTTCATATTTTTGAATCAGAGGACTACTCTTTGGCAGTAAAACCAAAAAAATTCGAAAAATTTATCACATTTGAATATTTTTTGGTCGAAGGACCAAAAAATCGGTGTTTTCAATGAAACATCATGAAAATCTTGTTTAAAATAACATTTTTATTTTCGGAAAGACCTATTGTCTTTCACTGACGATTTCTCAGCTGTTATTGAAGCTAAAAAGCTGAGGTTAGTATTGACGGAGAGAAGAGAAAATTTACTCAAATTTACCACCTATAATTTATTTTTTTATCACTAATGACTTCTTCGTAATTAAAGAATAAAAAGTAGCTAATTGATAGAAAAATTCCCGTTTTTTAAATTGTTATTTATTTCAAAAACAAATAGCGATTTTTTACCTTTTTTTTTTCACTTCTCTAATTTCTTCTCATTTTTACTACATCCCCACATTCCTTTCAGGTGTTGCGAAATATTATATTGTCTAACAAGTGTGGAAAAGTAATTTTTCACTCGTGTGAAGTTTACAACACTCGCCTATGGTTAGTGGAAACCAAGAGCGTATATAACTACGTCATAAGGGGGTCCATACATTCTGAGTGGTCTCTTTTGGCCTCCCACAATAAAAAATCACCAAAACAGATAAAAATACATAATGTTTAGAAATCAGCATTTTTTTTCTTGGCTTAGGGGGCTAGACTCCCAGGACCCCTTTATATACGCCCCTTGTGGAAACTTCACACTTATGGAATTGCCATCTATCCACACTAGTTAGACAATTTATACTATTTCGCAACACATGCACGCAAAATATTATTTTAGATGTGTTAAGTGGACAATTAGTGACTAATTCCAGAGTAGGAGCATGAATTCAATAATGGAGCAAAATACGTATATTCTCCTGCTATAGAAAATTGTTTTACTATTGCGTGTATTGTGAAAAATATTGTTTGCAACTGGAGTGCACCGTGAGTGATCTTAACTCACGATTATGACTCTTGCCTGTAGCTTGTGCTGTAAACATTGCAACTTGTCGACAATTACTCCCTTCTGGTTCTAGTAGTGAAATAAGTTATTTTTGAATATTTTTTCCGAACGAGATATTTTGAGTGAATTATTCGCTAACCACCTTAAGTCAGTTTTTGACATACCATATACAAATTACTTTTGAGGTATCAAAAATTGGTTCACCAGGCTTTTTCGGTAATACCGAAACAGCGAGCATTACTGGAGAAATTGCAAAGGCAAAAATAAATAGTTTAAAGTTCAAATAATTTATTTTAATGTAAAACATAAAATTAGGCATTTAATCAACAATAATTTAATTCCATTTTATAAGAGTGCATAATTTTTTTGTATTTTTGTCAGTACAAATGTTTTCAGTTGATTTAGCCCATAGATGACTTATACTCATTCACATTTCAGCCTGCAATAACACGCATCAATGGAGGTTTGAAAAATGCTTCACTCTTTCATTACATTAAAAAAAGCTTGACGAGTCAGTTTTTAACGCACTAAGGGTATTGTTCATTCAGAGAACACCAAAGTCCCCTGACAATATTATGTATTCCTTATTTAAACTTTTAGAAGTGAGAAATTATAAAAAAAAACTTGAAGCACTCGTCAAGGGTTTCTATGATAGTTAGTGAGTACTAGGGTGAAAACTACATCAAATTTCATTGTCTATTACTATTCAACCAAGAAATAATAATTTGGACCACAATATTATCATCATCAAATTAATTTTACAGTTGGATGATTGATTTTTGTTCAAACTTTAAACAGGTCGAAACAAAAAACAGTGACTACCTAATACACAAAATATACCAAATTGTTGAAATACAAATCGCCAACTTATTCACTAGAAAATTCAACTCAAAATTTTAGCAATTTTTTTTCTTGTTTTGTGTGTGTATGTGTGTTTATGCGAGAGGAGAAGAGGTGCGAAGAATTTTCCATCTACAAACGCTGTCAATGAACGACTTTCATGAGAATTATGAAAATAAAATATTCTCAGTTAAATTATTTTGACACACCTGACTTACGAAATTTTATAGTAAGCTGTTCAGAAATAGTTATTTGTGATACAATGGATAAAAGTAGGTGATTTTGATGCAACGGGTATTTTTCAGTTTTCGCAACATTCCCCTCCCCCCCAAAAAAAAGACAAAAAAATATAGAATTTTATTTTTTTAAAACCAAATAATAATTATAAAATTTTACTTTTTTTTAATCAAAAAATATTTGCATCCCCTTCAACTTCCCAACTCAGAAAAAAATGATTCAAAGAATTGTATTTAGAATCAAATAATTAAAGCAGTTAACTTGATAATTTTACTTCAGAAAAAACAAAAAAATTGAGAAAGTAGTCGAGCTATGCGAGAAAGTCAACTCGAAAGTGCGCATACCCCCAACAATATTTTTTCGCGTCGTATTGAAATTCACTACTTTTTGTTCGGTCAAGGGGCATTAGAAAACGTATTTTTCGCTTGGGTGTTGCAAAAAACAATTTTTTTTGAAGGTTATAAAATTTTTCGAATTGAGAAAAAAAACTGTTAAAAGCTCAAAGATAATAACATCAACACGCGTCCGATTCGCGAAAGGTTTCTGACTAACCTCTAAAACTCATTTTTGAAAAGTAAATAGCCTAACTAATAATTAATCGAGAAAATACAAGTAGCCCAACCATGGAACGAAGATTGTTCGGAAAATTTCCTCGTTGTACTTTTTTCAAGTTCAAATACAACGCCGACACGCACACGAAAAAAAAAAATACGATAGAGAAAAAATAATGCCAATACTTCAGCCGATGAAGAGGAAAGAAAAAGAAAAAAAAATCTACTCGAGGGAAAAAAAGATGAGAAACAAAAAAAAAAAGGATGACACCCTTAGGATATCGTTGGTGTAGTAAAAGGAGTAATAGAAATTTGTCGATACACGTGGCGTATTACAGACGACCTTCACCTTGAAAACGGTTACTACACGGGAAGGACGAGGAACGTATTTCGCGTACTATTAAGTTGGGGAGACGTGGGGAAAAAACAAAAGGAAAAAAAAGGACACGTACAAAGGTGATATAAAGGGAGAAGGAGGAAAATACTAACAAATCAATAAACCCTCTGCTTAGCTCGTCGTTGCCTGTTCAACCATAATTTCACCGTCGAATACATATTTTCCAAGTCGTATAACCGTCGGAGTATACGCTGTTGAAGACAGAGACATATAGAAGGAGGAAATGGTGGAGGGAGAAAAATAAGACCGTTTAAGGAAGAGAGGAAAAGAGAAAGAAAGTAGAAATGTTGGCTTTTTCATTTCTTTTTATTCTTTTACACAATTACAAAAAAAAAAAAAAAAAAAAACTAATTTCTAAATACGAAACGGTAAAAAGAAAATATAAGGGTCGGATAAAGGGTCGAAAACTTCAAAATTTTCGGATAGAGGGTCGAAAACTTCAAAATTTTCAAGTGGAAAAAACATTTTCATCAAGGCCATTTCCTTTTGACCGGCCATTGCCAGGGAAAAAAAAGAAGAAAATCTAAATGGAACAAGTGAAGAGTTATCGACATTTCTTTTGATTTTTTATTCGCTAGGAACCTATCGTAATACCTATATTAAATATTTGAATTAAAAAAAAAAAAAAAAAGTAAACCACACTGAAAATTAAAAGAAAATAATTTAGCTGTTCAAGTTAGGAGGGTAGTTTTCATCGTAATTAATAGTAATAAGAGGCAGAATCTATACAATAGGGGAAGTTAATACAATGTACCACAGAAAAGCAGAAACATCAAATTTAGACTCTGGTACCAGCAGAATATAATTAATGTGAAAGAGTTCTACAATGGGGAAACATAAAATGGTTTTGAATTACAGAAGTTCAAGATTTAAAATCTACCATCTTTATAAATTTTGGTCAATGAATTTCGAAGTTAACCATCGATTCCAACGTGAGAAATCGACAAAAATAAGATCTAACAATGTTAATGTGGGTAGCTCTGCCTGAACATACTGACACAAATCCAGGAAAAAATGTGATCAAAAGTTATCCATACAGTAATCTAAGTCGTACTGTAGATTATTAAAAAGTAACTTCATTCTGTCGACTATTATAGGTAAGCAGTAAGAGTATTCTCACGTGCCCTGCGAAAATATTACATTCAATGTCTTTCCAAAAGAAACTTCTAGTTTAAGTTATTCTTATTCTGCTGGGTCAAAATTGATCATAACGACCCCAGCGAAAGTACTACGTGTGGTGTAATCTACCGCGATGAATGTTTCTCATTGAATTATTATTAATTTATTTGGCTTTGGGAATGTACAGACGATTTACTCATGGGGAGCAATCCGGTGACAAAAAGTCTCCCAATATGAATTTTTCAATAATTACACGAGAGAGCATTAATTGAACTGAACCGAACACATATCGCCATTTTGGATCGCGACTGTCACGGCTGCTGGTCTCGAACCAACAACCTTTTGATAGCAAGGCTAAGCACCATAACACTGCGCCACCCTGACCACCGAATTACACTACACGTTCATTGCCACCATCAATATCGAAAAGGCAAATGCTCTCTAAACATTACGAAATAAGAACCTTTAGTAAATTTTATTGCATATGTGTAACGCCAGAAAAGATGGTGTAATTGGTGTTATTTTACCTCTTTTCGACGTTTACACTTTTACCAATTATTTTCTGTGTGAAGGTTTCACGAACGAATAATTTGGGTCAAAAAAGTGAAATACACTTTAATAAATTAAATAGAATTATTGGTATCCACCGACTAGGGTGGAGCTTAACTTCGTTAAATAAAATCAGATTCAGTGTTGATAATTTACTTTTTATTTTCAAACACTAACAAATATTTCAAACAGAACAACCATAATACACAAGAATTGAACCGAACACTGAACTGAATACTTAAAATGAGTGTTACATCAGATTTTATACCTTTAATTTTGTGGGTAATTCATAAAGTTAAAGTGTTTTGTGACTGGACCTCGTATTCAAGAGGAAAATGTTCGTCATTTATTTTACAGAAGAATAATTGGCATGTGTGGGGCTGTTAACTAAGGGAAGACGTTCGTATGTTTTAAATTAGATCAGGTATTGTTAGAATATTCGTGTACAAATGTATTAAGGATATTAATTTTACTGTTATAGAAAAAGAAGAGTCAAAGAAATGAAATTATTTTTGGTGTAAATAAAATTAATTTAATGTGTAGCGATGTAAGCGTCTAGATATTTCTAGACGAATATATTCGTTACAATACGCCAAAATTGATTTTACTCGTACCTATTTGAAACAATTTCAAAAAAATTTCTACAAAATCATGTTATTTGTGGTGTTAGAAACTTGCAAAAAATATGGAGTTTTGACTTTAAATCATAGAAATTGGTGTAAAATTTTCCCAACTGCCGCAAAAAAGTTAATTATCAAATAATCACACATTTTAATAGAAAATATGAGACAAGGGCGTAGATAGGTCCAACGTGAGGGGGCGAAGTCCATATATTATTTATTCTACATGGTCTCTTCTGACAAAAAATCACAAAAATGACAAAAACATACTATATATACTTATTTAGATTCATAGTGCAACGAATATAGTCCACAATGTTCTACACAGCCAATTACATTCAAACACAAGTAAAAATTATTTTATTTTTACAAACAATTTCAACGCATTTCATCGATTCTTCTTCTTCTTCTTTACATCGAGTCTTATTCTTAATTCAATACACAAAAACTACCAGTATTTGGTGATCTCAGTACACTGGTCTCTCGAATATACGAATCTATCCATCATTAATATTCCTACCTTTTTCCCATTGAAAATCAATCACAGTAGAATTGTATGTAACCTGAACTGTGTGAATAAACTCATGTAGAAGACAGAATTATTATTACGTTTACACATCAGTCCTTCATGAGTAGCCAAACTAGGAACTTTTTTTTTTTCAGATTGAGAGAAACTGATCTCAAAGACTTCGAATTTTATTATGTGTACTTAAATTGGAAAAGAAAACACACAGATTACCTACGTTTTATCGTTATTTGCCTCTCTCTATATACGCCATTAAAATAAGTACGCTGGATAAGGAGAAACTATGTTTTCCAACACTGTTACCAACTGTCCAATATCATGACGCGATTAGTCGAATTGATTTCAGCCAATACAATCTATACCAGCCTGTAATACACACTTCATCTTCATTCGTTGGGAAAAATTAGTGAGTAGCTCACCTACCCAGAAAAGATTAGCGGTTAGCACACTTTAAATAGGCATCAACCTATCCAGATAAGGTTCAATTTTGTCAAGTAGGGTAGAACGGTCAACAAACCAGAACACTACGACCATTGTTCGTGAATCTTGTCGACGTCATCGTATTCGCTAGTCTAGCCTCAAGGATGGCGCGATATAATAGGACCGAAAGAAATCATTTGAACAGATAAATAAATAAAAAATAAATAAACGAACGAAAACACGACTTGAAAAATATTTTGCAAAATGAATTATACTATCCGGTAGTCAAAACTGGAGTCGCATGAATTATAGGTCCGGAATGTGCGGGTGCCATAATCTCCAGCGGACATCTTAATTCTTATTTTTTTTATTATTATCGTACCTAATAAATCTTTCTTTTTTCTTTTTTCTTTTTTTTTTCCCTCCTCTTTTCTATCTGTTCGTTTGTCATATGCGATCGTCTCATTCATGTTCAACAAAAAGTCTCGAAAGAGAAATAAAATTTATTACCAAAATTTGGTAAATTTGTTATAATCTGACACGTTTCGTTGTAACGTTAGCACAAACACTACATGTACACCTCTATATACCTACGATTACAAAAATTATGATAATAATGATAATTTTTTTTTTTTTTTCCACCGCGAAAAGGATACATGAAATGGTGATTAGAGAACTTATTCCTGGAACATAATTAGGCTTCCCAAATGGATTTATATCGAAAGAACACGATCGACTATAACATGAATATGTACAGAAGCAAAAAACTGATATCTCCAAAATTCAAGTAAGGCTATTTCTTCTCTTCGGAACGCAGTTTGTGAAAATAGCGGACCCGTAAACCAGAATGCGTAAATTTTCTTTCTATTTTTTTTTTCTTTTTCGTTTTTTTCTCCGTTCCAAATTTATAATCCAATCAACGTAATTTCCTTAAGTGGTACCAGAGCCGAATGGCTGCGCAGCGCACTCGGCGTATACTCACCATCATTTGCATAAGTGCGCCGGTAAATTACAAGATATACGTTTAAAAAAAAAAAACAAAAAAAAAACAAACTAGTTCCTCAAAGTCCACTTTTAATAGGTACCTATGTATTTTGTTTTTGATGTTTTTTTTTATTATATATTTTGTACCGGGTAACCGTCATAGATATAAATTCTCGAATTCTTAACGTGACACTCCAGTATATTTGTTTTTATTTTCTATTTTGCTGCCGTCCAGCAGTACCAATTCAGTTTCTAACTTGCCGAACATCGATAGACCTAAAATGTACGATGAGGAAAGTGTGCATTTTTTGGTCGAAATGAGTGAAACCATGAAACTATAATAGACATACTTTGTTTGTAAACTTGTTATGAAAAAAAAAAAGGCGCGAGTTCCGCAGGGGCATACTCATGAATGATTAACGTATAAACATAAAATAGCGCGATTGTGTGCGTGAGCTTTTTTTGTACACCTGTTGCAAAAAAATTGTGACGCCAGTCAGACAACAGTTGTGATTCGTTGTAGATAACTATATGTGGTCACATTAATTTCATAACTGTTGTACATGTTGCGAGTGGCATTAAAAACGATTTTGCTGCAACCTCAACTCGCATGTCTGGATCTGCGTTATCAGTTTTATCAAGTTAAACAACAAGCGCACAAAACATTTCCAGTAGGTGTAGAAAGGTGCGATGGCATTATGCAGAAATTTTTCGCAACAAGTGCAGGAAGTACAGCTGCAATGACGTCATCAAATTTTTACGACGTCGCGAGGGTGCAAAAAAAGAACACCAAATCTTACAACTTTTCACAACTGTTGTGAAGCTGTCTGCGTCAAGGACCCAAAAGGAGAAAACTTATAGGCTACCTATAGCTCAACGGGTCAGTTGTACAGTGTGAGTTAACACATCAATGGGAGAATGTACACGTTCCAATTCACATAAATTGGCGAGTTAAACTTAGATTAGGGTTAACTCGGCATTTTAATTACACTGTACAGCTGACTCAAAGGTCTGGTATACGGTGTAGTGATATGTAATTATACCTCCCACTACACGACTGCTTAAGTTTATCATTTTATAAAACAGAAAGAAATCAAATTGAGCTCATTTCCTTCATTTTTTGGGTGAATGCTAAACAATAAGGGTGAATATCGCTAGTAAAAATAAACATTTGTAAAAATTTGGCAGTGTACTCTACAGTTTTAAAAATACGAGTACCTACCATAGGAACTTTGAGGAATCAGATAACGAATCCGTCTAATACAATTTTGAAAGATTATAAGGTTTATCATAATTATGCGAATTTGAAACAAAGACAAAGACGTGTAGTAAAATTTAAAAAAATACACAAAGCTTCGATACAATTCTGCAAGTCATTAGAAGGCAAATGCTACATAATACTGGATTGATAGATAGATCAAAAAATGAATATTTATTATAATAAATAGACAAAAACCCAACAACCATTTCCTTTCAAAAAAGTTTCACTTTTTGAAATACAGCAGAAATTGGCTAAAATAAATTCCAATGTAGGCGGAATTTGTTGTAGCCAGTAGCTGGATACAATGAACAGATTGCTGTAAACGAGTAGTAGTCGATTTTTAGGCCTGTAAAATAATAATAGATAGGAAAAAGCTGATCAGTACCAATCATTGACAATAAATGTGAGGACATCAATTTTTACACTCATTGGCTATTAAAATACAATTGTATTCTGATTAAATAATACATGGTAATTTTTAGAAGCACGAAAGTGATCACTGGAAGAATATTGGGATTAGATGGAAAAAATGACTTTGTTATATGAAAGAAATTAAGAAATCACAGGTGAATTAATTTGTTGTAGCCCGTTTTTTGGCTCAAGCGAGTAGGCAACAACCGTGTCCACATGAATAAGATTGCTGATTTTTCCTATTTGATCTCATGTAGGTAAGCCAGATTCAGACCCCAATAGCAGCAACACTTACATAAGGATAATCTCCAACTTTTTAGAACACACATTATTTTGAGAAAATAAAAATTGCACTTAAAATGCAGTAGGGGCCTGTAAAAAAAAATACACATACAAATTAAAATATGTCTGTGTGCACGAATAGTGTGCATGATCTGTCTGAATATTAAAAATGTCTACATTAATTCAGAAATGGAGTCGGGTAAATCCATGCCATTTATTGAAATGGTAATGAAGCAAAAAATACACTGTACCTCACCCTCCTTAGAGTACCTAAATAAATAATGGCAATTCTGTTTCAGCTGTTCGATGATTAGTTGGTTTTAACTTTGACTATAAAGTACTGGACCAGTAAAGCTTCATAAGACCAACGTACTTTTTAATGTCAAGACATTCCAGCAAAAAAGGAGACAAATCTAGCGCACCATCTGAATATTTTTGACGTTTTATTTGAATTCACCAATTTAGAATAAATGTGATAAAGACATCACTCAAATTCACAAGGATAGCATGTGTAAACACAAAGCAAAACACGTAAAAAAGTACGCTCTGGTTGCCTATTTAGTGCCAGCATGTCTAATCAGAGATCATCTTTCTTTACTGGTGCAGTACAATATAGTCAAACGTTAGGCTACATATAATCCTTGACATTAAAGCCTATAAAATTGTTGTGACTATTGGTTAAAAGAACCTGTTACATTTTCAAAATGTTTAAAATCAATTGTTTTATCAACGGTATGAACGAAAGAGGTGGGACTGAATGGTTGAAAATACAGTCAACGGGTTTTAATAGTGTATACAATGCGTTGAGGTTAGTCGATGCAATTTGGCAACGTCATAGGTATATAACGATAATTCTGAGGCTTTCCTATGCTCCGCACATCATTTCGTTTAGTTCGCTCAACATCATTCCCAACAATCACAGCTGATATGTCATCCGTTCAACTTGAACGGATTATAGGGGAAGTGCTTTAGGAAATATGTATGATGCCAAACATATTACAAACCTGAATTAACTAGAAAGCACGAAAGCAGCAACCGTGGCCACATGGGGAAGAATGTTGATTTTTCCTAATTGACCTCATATAGATGGGCCGGGTTCAAAACCCAGTGGCAGCAACGCCTACAACAAAGTTCTTACGAATAATAGTACTGTTCTTGTTATTCATATCTTTCTGTTCAATAGTTCAATAGCATAATTTATTCGATATAACTAAAATATCTTTCACTCGCCACCCACGCAATGAAGTTAATTTGAATGGTAGACTAAATTTAAAATTCCTATTCTATATTTAAGCAGGGTTACAAATTTGTAAAAGTCAGATGAACTTACAAAAGAAATGTCTTCAAAATACATCGCTGAATGAATAATAATAGTCATCTATCTCCTCGCTTCTATCTTACTGATAGGCTATAAATCTCCTCCCCTCAATTAAAAATGAAAATACCGTATAATATTGTTCAACGCTGTTTTCTTCGTCGCAGAGACTATAATAATTAAGATAAACTTAGTGGGCATTTTACCACATCATCTCTCCGAAATAGGACCGTCAACCAACATCAAAGTCGATAAATAACCTAAAGTATGAGGAAATTAAAAAAAAAAAAAGTTCATTTTATTTTTCAACGACGGCCATACAACGAAATATGGTAAACCAATATCGGTACGACTTTCAGATGCATTAAATTAAAGAAAGTGTTTCTAAAGCACATACTCTGGAACAACACAATTAGTTAAACCACATCTTACTAAGTGTGTAGGTACACTATCTTAAGCGCCACCTTTTTTCTTTCTTGTTTTTTTTTTTCTTTTTTCTTTCTTTTTCAACTCTATCTCTCGGTCGTTTCTGTCTCCTATTTCTCTTGGCACTCTCTAGCATTGCCCTTCTCGTACACCCTCGTGAAAATACTATTCATACTACATTGTACACCGTACAGGTATGTATATATGTACGTACGTATTGTAGGCATCACCTATGGCTTTCTATATCGTTAACGAGTTATTTAAATGCTGCTAGTGATTTGTTCTTTCCACTCTACATGGTCGCTTTTGGTATACTCTTATATAGGAGCACGTACTTTTTTAATGTCCGGTCTCAAGGTGCACCCACGTAGAACGAAATTGCGCATGAGTAAAGCGTTACTTTACGTGATTATTAAACGGATTAGAGGCAATAAATTGTCGGACGTACGTGAGTACGAGTGGCGTCAACAAAGTATCTTTTTTTTTCTGTCTCTCTCTGTCTCTCTCTCTCTCTATAGGCTACATTATATCCATACCTATACCATATTATATTGTAAGTATAGATGAAACCGAAAAATAGAGAACTACATACGTACCTACTTAGAAAATGAGAACCGAAAAATTGAATAAATTAATTTTATTTGAAAAAAAAAAAAAAAAAAAAAAAAAAAAAAAAAAAGAATAAATCGATAAAGCAAAGGCAGGCAACAAAATTCCAATGTTTCGAATGTTTCGCACACGAGTACAAAATTAAAATTTCGTATACGCGCTTCTCCCTTGGCAAGGGAAATAAAATTGAAAAAAGTAGTCGCGGGTAAAACAAAACAAAAAAAAAAGGAAAGAGAAAAAAAACTAAAAGAGGATGAAAAAAAAGAAGAAATTTTTCAACGCCTAAAACAAAATCACGTGTCACGATCTGCGTACGAATCGAAATTTTAGTCGCAAAATTTCCGTAGACTTCGACTTTTTTATATTTTTTATTTATTTTTTTCCGACTGTTTGCGTTACTGGTTACCCAATACCGTACGGACTTTTAAGCGAATGTTTAAAAACGTGACCTGCGGTAGTCAGTAGTCGGCACAAAATACGTGAACATAGGCTATATTTTTTCCTAAAATTGTTCAGGTCACGATTTGGGAAGAAATGATGATTAAAAAAAAAAAATACAAAAAAATACAAAAAAGGAAGGAAAGCCAAAAACAACAAAAATGAACGACGAGCCTACTGGTTTTGAAGTGGCGTAGAAGACGTAAAAATGACCACAGGGAGACGAAGTATTATTGTAAAAGGAAAAAATGACATAAGGTGTACCGAGGTACCAGAGTCAGGTACGTTAAATTAAAAATAAAACCATTAGTTATCTACCTAGTTTGTTGATGTACGAAAATATTTTCGGGATTGTGACGAAAATTTTAATCGTCAAAAATACATAATATTAAACGTTCTTTATTACTATTATGATTTAAATGTAAAAATTACCCATACACTGCACATTCGTAATATCGACCTCACATAACTTTCAGACCCTGAGCAAAATGGCCATTATCCAAAATCCAATGAAAACAATGAAAAAAAAAACCGTCAAGAAATAATTAGATACCTATATAAAAGTTATAATCGAGAGGTTTATTTAAAAAATACCAAACTATATTATTATCAAAAAAATTCAAAGAAAATTTTCAAACAATTTTCAAAAGATAATTTAAATAAAATTCACTTTTTTCCCCCATTATGCAACATTGACGATGAATAATCAATTAAGGAATTTTAAAAGGAATTTTAATGACTTAATCCTAAAACTTCAATTTAGCCACCCTTCAGATCTGAATGACAAATTAAAAGATTTCACACTCGGGTGTAGGGATAATCTTAAGCAAAATTTTGAAGAGAGCCGACAAGTTTGCTATAATCGAAGAAACAAATTTTCTGTGAAAAGAACACTAAAACAATAGCCAACGGATGATCAGATCTCGAATTTGAAATCGGATTATTTCACCTTCTGCATCCGAAAAAACATAATTAGATTATAAATAGGCTATAAAGAAGAATAAAAATAGGATTTGTATTTTTTTTAGATTTTTCAGATTTTCTACATTTCTGCAACTTCCTCCTTGAGAGAAATTCCTATCAAAATTTTTTTATATACTATTAGAATACTGCACGTGGCAATCAAATTTGAAACGAAACGAATCAAATCAAATAATGTAAACAAACTTCTGATAACTAAAAATACTCGTAGGATTATTAGCTTCTAATTATATTGACAGAAAACAGTATTTTAGGCAATTGGTTTGCAAAAAGAACGATTTTCAAAGAAATCCAAAGTAAGTTTGCTACAAAAGCCATTGGGGAATGCTGAAATAACATTGTCATAAGTGTACAAACCAGTTGTGTAGGAAATTTTTTGTAACAAATATTACAAAATATGAATACTATTATAACTAGATCAATTTTTTTTAAGCTCCTAATCACTGACATACGATAATCCAACCTTCCTTATCAACAGAATTAAGTAATATAACTATGCACTATCAATACTGAAGAATAATAAACAAAAAAGTAGTTGAGAAAAACCACTTATTTCCACACAAGTGAAGAAATGAAATTAATTATTTCAATGTTCCAAATCGATTTAGAAATCTCTCACTTTACTAACCAAAATAATTCAAATTATATAACATATTTTTTAAGTAAAAAAAAAAAATTTATGACTTTCAAAAAATCAATTTTTTAGCTTATGAGACTGGGAATAGTATGTTGTCGAACTAGGGTGAAAATTTTTAGCAACAGTTCGTGCAAACATCACCTGAGTGAAAATAGTATACCTACGTATTACGCAACATGGAAAGAAAGTGCTCAATTCCCAACGAGAAAATAGATTGAGGTGTAAGATCGCTAAGAAGTGAAAAAAGAGAAGTTAAGGGGTGGGAAAAATAAATGAACGAGTGAGCAAGGTGGGTGGGAAAGTAAGAGTTGAGAAATTGGCCACTTTCATCAAGCATTTTAGATGTCTCGAAGATACAGTAATTCGTACAAATGTTGCAAAAATTACCTTTTCTTACTTGTTAGACATTATATTTTCGGTAACAAGCGAAAAGAATGCCAAGGGTTGGGTAAAACAGTGGAAAAAAGAGAGAAAGAAACGAAAGAACTATGAAAATTTTGAAAAAACCCAAGAAAAAAGTAAAAGAATAAAAGAAAGGAGAATAATAATTTAAAATAAAATACGAAATTTCTACCCCTCCTCCTCACCATCAGAAAATTATTGTTGAGGAACTGAAATTTAAGAATTTTCAGCAATTTGAAAGAGAAAAAAAATCAAGCAAAACAAAATATATTCTAGCAAATTGATTGTAATGGACGAAAATCAACTTTAAATGGCTAATTTTTAGAACATAAATTTTTTATTAAAACAACCATTTCAATGAGAATGCTACGTTTTGTGCACGATATTATACGACTTAAACCATTAGAAAATTATAATAATATCAATTCCTTCAGGCCAGCTTCAAAACTTTTGGATCTTATAGTCGTTTCGATACAACTAAAATAAATTCAGTTTATAAAATATTTTACAAATTCAGTCACTACTCGATGCATTTCAGCACTAAGTTTCTTAGAGAATAAATTTAAAAACCAACACACATGTTATTCGTGCATTTAAACGTTTTTATATAGATTCTTAGTTACCTCAATTCGTAAACTGGCATTTCAAGTCAACCTTTTTTTTTTTTTATTTTTGCATTTAGCGATGTGCATCGTATAAGTATACCTAATCGAGGTTAAATATGAAGAGTGAGAGATAGTGCATAAAAAAACATCATTTAGTCACTTCTCCATGGCATGACATCGAATCTCGAATATACCACACAGCACGATTTCCACCTCCGTCTCCTATATATAAGGTGGACCCCGTGCAAAAATTTCACCTTTCTCTTCTACACAAACCGAAAAAAAAAAAAGTCTTACCTTCAGCCCTCTAAAAAATAAGGTTACCACATCGTTCTTCGCACCTTTCGACATTTTGCGACTCGAAATTGATTAAAGTGGTAAAATAATGGCTAAATGCCGAACATGATATAAGTGCACGAGAGAAAAATCACCGCCACACCACCGCAGATGATACAGCGATGAGTAAAAACAAATCGGAACAAGAGGATGAGAAAAATAAAAAAAAAAAAAAAAAGCAAAAAATGCAAAAAAAGAGGAATTTTATTTAAACGCTATCCACTCAAATCGAGAAATACGAATAAAAATTTATCGAAAAGGTCATCAAATGTACGTATAAAATGGTCGTCCAAAAACAAATGGAGGGAATGGAGTGCGGAACTATTACAAAGTCATAAAAACCAGTTGCAAAATACGAGGAAAAGAAAAAGAGGGTTAAAAAAATCTCACACGTGCGTACGCAATAAAATCGACGCGTTTAAAGCTCATCTTCCGGAGTGGTTTTCAACATTTGGTAAATGCAATTTGGTGGATGTTTTTTTTCTCCTCTCAAAGGAAAGAGGAAGGAATAAGTAGACAGAGACTCGAGTAAAAAGAGAGAGAGAGAGAGAGAGAGTGAGGCGAATGAGTGTGTGGAACGGTTGAAGAGTGACGGGGAGAGAAAATATCGAGAAATTTCAATTTTTTCTTCCTTTTTCGATAGGTATAGGTACTTTTGCTAATGTAAGTTTGATGTAAAAATTCGCTCTTTGTATGCCCACAAAACCACGCACAGCAGCATTTGTAAAAGTGCACGTTTTAGCCCTAAAACCTACTTTTGGTCGAGGGCGGCATATACACGATCTATCAATCTGCCTCTGTGCAAATTAACTGAAATATCAGCGAATCGAAAAAATAGCTTTACTCACCAATATTCGAGCAATTAATATCGCTTTAAAATTTGAAAAAAAAAGTGGAAACTTTGACCTGAAATAAACGAAGAGCAAAGAATAATAATATAGGTAAGTCTAATGTAGGTACCAAAGTTATTTTTTTTGTTAAAAGTCAGAATTTCAAACTCTCTCGAAAAATATATTCAACAATGTAGGATAAGGAATACAAAAACACCTAAGCTAATGATTGACCAAAGTTTATATATTTTAACAAAATTCACAAAAATGTACCAAAAACTTTTTCTAACGTCATGCATAATAAATGTGAACCACAGTATCTACGTACAAACAATGCAGAAGAAGCAGCTATCCGGTGGTTATAAACCTACTTTTACCAAAATAAATAAAATAAGATAGGCAACATAAACACATAAGTACTTAATTCATACCCGCTCTTTCTTCCACTGAAATTGTATATAACGCAATCAGGGAGGAAAGTGAGCAGTTTCTCAACGAGTTCAATGTTTGCAAGCCTGAGTCGAAGGCGAGAACGGGTAATTGCAAGATTGGATAAACTGCTCACTCCGACCGATTCCGTGCAATATTTTTTGTAACCACGGAATGCTGCGTATTTGAGACGTGGAAAATAAAACTGCGGGTTGCAGGGTCGAATCCCTGTTACTGCTGAGAAAATTTTTAGAAAAAAAAATGGAATTAATTTAATAAAGAAAATACAACCTTTAAAAGTGTGAAGGAAATTGTAAAACCAATTGGGTGCGAGGAAAAAATTAAGGTGTGAAAAAAAGAACAATAAGGTGTGCGAAAAAGAGTTAATGAATGAAAAAAGGAAATTATGGAGTGAGAAAAAGAAGTTGAGATGTGAAAAAAAGGAGTTAAGGTGTGAGAAAAAGAAACGAAAGAGCAAAAAAAATAAATTACAGAGTGAAAAAAGTAGGAGTTCCGAAATTGGCCACTTTTATAATGCCGTACACGTCAATAAAATACAGCATTTCGTACACATAGTGTTACAATAGTTATTTTTGATACAAGTGTGTAAAATAGGGTAGTGATGCGATCACACTCGTATCGCAATCACCTACTTCGCACGAGTGTCATATACTATTTTTTTCAACGCCTCCTCCTCCAAAAAACAAACCAAAAAAAGTGGAGAAAAATAAATATTTTAGTACTGGCACACATATAAGCGCAAAATATCACAACTCTTTCAATGAAAAATGGCGGTATGGTAGTTAAGGTGCTAACTTTCGTATGCGGAAGTTAGAAGTTCAATCCATAGAGCAGAGAAAATTTTACTAATAAAAAAAAATACAAAATACCTAGTGTATAAAAAAAAAATGGTCATATTAAAGTGTATCGTAATGATTGATGAGACTTAGTGCGCATATGTGTATGAAAAAACAAAAGTCACAGAGTTAAATAATGTAAAAAAAATCAAAGTGCGCATGCCTGAAAAATTATGTTCAAAAATAGTGCTGAAATCTCCTTCATCACATACAGTTAAGAGGCATAAAAACGTCTGTTTTTAAGATAGATGCTGAAAAAAACTTTTTATTCCAATATTGGGAGAATGTTATTTTTATCGGATTTGAATTAGAAATTTAAAAGTAAAATTAACTAATTTTAAGCCGGAAAATTATTATTTTTCGAACAAATACGCTGATTTTGCAATAATAATCAACTGATTTGCTTAAAATTATACTTTGATGGTAAACGCGTATTTGTGTGAATTTGGAAATCGAATATTTTTATCTACTTCCTGAAAGATCACTTTATCTAGTAAACAAACATCTTTAAATAAATTTTTCATGTGAATTAACTGAATCTCAATAATTTTCGATTTTTTATCTTCGGAAAATGTTTTTTGTTAGCTGAAAAATTGCAATTAGTTACAATATAAGAAATGCCCACACATAAAAAAGGTGAAGGGTGAAAATAACAGCCTAAATGACGGATGTCAGTTTTCTTTTATCACCACAAATTTCTTCTTTACTGACTAGCGATAATCTATAATATCGGATATTTAAAATATAAAATAAAGTCATAAATAAAACTTAGCGGAATGACTTTTAGTAACTTAATCCAGAAAATACGATTTTTCTTCGTAAATAATTTATATTGTTCACTATTTTCGTAAACTGACCGAAAAATACACACAAAAAAAAAGAAGCTTAATACCACTTCTACAGAATTTAACGCAACAATTCAGTGCACTTAACTTTAACTCTATAAGGAAACACACGAGCAAAGTTTCATCGCTCAAAAGTAAGTTCTCAACCTCTACCTCACGGTATTTCCATAGCTTAGGTAATTAGGTAATCTATAGCACAGAAGAAATTTCAACTTCATAGGCATTTTTTTAGCCATCTCTACCTATCTATACAACCAATTAATTCGGCATGTCTCAATATGACTGCAACAAATTTTAAGTATACACTTTCGATTACTGCAGTCGTAGATGTTTTTATTTCGAAAACGAAAAAAAAAAATCTAAAATTATGTTTTCTTGGCTCTTTTTTAATATGAGCGAATAATGTTAAACTGAAAATAATTTTTCAAACATTCTAAATTAAAATTCAACAAAATCATAAAATTGCGCAGAATATACGTCAAAAATTGTTTTATGGAACTAACGAATCCTATTTTTGGACCAAAGCAAAAAAAATATTTTTTACCATCAGCTATCACCATAACAATTACCCAATCTAAACGAAATTTTGTCAATTAAAAATTTGACGTTAACACAAAAACCACTTTTGAATAGAAATTAAATTCGACATTTTCGAGCAATAACAGAAAATTATTTAGAATTTCACACCTTTGGAAAATTGCTACTCAATAAAGCTCCATAAAAATTTGCACTTAAAGTCCCCAGCGTTTTTTCGACAAATTAACTTAAAAACTCTCTTTTTTCAAACTTTCAATTCCGAGTGACCTTAACGCAGCTTACCACAAGAAAAAAAAATGATAATTTACGAAACTTAGGCATTAGTCAAAACTTTTTTTATGGAAAGAAAATTTGTTTAAAAAAAAAAAAATGAATTTCAAATCTTTTTTCTGCACGGGTACACGTGAAAAAAGTAAGAATTTTTTTTGTTGAAATTTAGGGATGAAAATGCCCCTATCTGCCCCTCTTGGCTACGATTTTGACCTTGTAAGATAAGATGCACTATTTATGTTTTCAAACTCCACTTTGTTAAGTGAAAATTTTCTTTTTTTTCACCTTTATTAATTAAAAAACTGGTTAACAGAAAATTTTCATTTCTTGACCTATGTACCTGCGTGAAAATCTTGTCAACTGAAAAACCCTTGAACTGAAACCGAAACAATTTGTATTCTCCCTTACGATTTCACTTATCGAAGTTTTACTACTGTACCAAATTCCAGGTTCTATAGTCATTCGTTTCTCCTAAGCAAACCCAATAAACCAAGTCAATTAATACGCATATGCTAACTTACAATGATCGGATAATTAATTCATTAATAAGTTAGGTAAAAAAGAATTTCGAAAAACACACTTATAAGTTGAGTAAAACTTCTCCGACTAAAGTCACACGTCTAAAACTCCAAAAAAAACTTATAATAAAAAAAAAACCTGATCCTGTGGGAATTCAAACACAACAACCTTCGACTAAAGAGTTACCTATGTTATTACTCTGACGCCATAAAAACAATCGGCAATATAGGAAGTAACTCGAGTTAAAAGAAAAGCATCATGATAAAAGATAACTGATGACAACAAAACTCGATTTCAGACAAGCATATGACAATAGTTAGAGAAATAAAACTTCCACATTTTTTAGCATTTTTTTTTTTTTTTATTTTTCAATAAAGAATTTGGCTAATCCATTCCCAAAAATGCAACAAGAAAATAAAACTGAAAAAACAAAACTAAGGAAAAAAAAAAGTGCAAGTTCCGCTGGGGCAGACTCATGAAGGATTGATGGGTAAACATAATAATAATAATAATAATGTGATTGTGCGTGTACGCAATGCGTTGCACACACAACCACGCACCTACACATCATATAACACAAACAAATGAGAGTTACAATTGTGAGAGTTACAATTACGTAAATCTGACGATTGTAATACTCATTTAGCCCCTACCACAGACCAAGTGCTAAGATGTTTACACATTACAAATTTCAAATCCAAGAAGGATTCGAAGATGGGTCATCAGAGTGATAGACCCTGCCTCATAGCAAGAGGCCAAGGTGGAACATCCAAATTCTCATTTTTAAATATCACTACATCATAGGAAACGCAGCAATAAAATGTCTACGATTCTAAAACTTCTGGTTTCGAACATGCGACAGGCAAAAAGTAGCCCTTATATCAGCGCCCACCTTCTCTATTCGGAAACGAAATGTCATCGGCGATCGTAACGGACCGTATTACGAGAAAAAAAAAAATATAGAAAAAAAAGCTTATCAACAAAATTCACAACTCCACAACAAGAAAAAAAGTAAAAATATGTAGACACCCACTTACCATCGACGACGCTGCAACCAAATATATTACGCATATAACACGCATTATCGAATACATAACGAGAATAATAAAAAAAAACGCCGCGGCTAATGAGATCGTCATAAGGCGACAGCAGCGTAGATCGGCCCCACTCCAGACTAAAACATTATTATTTCAGCCTTTCCAAGCACAGGCCACGACCAAGCAGGCCCTACACCAATCTGCAAACGTGCAGAACACCCAATTACGAGTACCGTCTACAGTCGGCTATTAAAATACGGAACCACGCACGAAATGGTCGGGGAACCGTATAGACGCGCGTACAATTCATCACCGCACCTACACACGCATACGCACACGCGCACGCACACACCCCATGGCAAAACAAAAAACAAACAAAATACAAAAATCCCAAAAAGAACAAAACACAAAAAACAATCCACATGGCACAGCATGAAAATCGGGTAATCATCCCTCCAAGCATAATATATATGCGCTAAACGCTGAACCCTAAACAACCACCAGCCTAAACATCCTTGAACCCGGTAAAAGGAAAAAAAAAAAAAAATAAAATAAAAAAAAAACCATACTATCGAATCCATCAACTCTCGACGCACACAATCCTCACACAACCGTCGCTCCGACGTTTTTCCTGGAAGTGAAAAAATTTTACCAACCTTCCACTTCTCGCCCCTCAACCCAGCTACCCATGGTGACAAATTTTAATCGTGTGCGAGCACATACGTTCGCAGAGCGCGCACGCGCACACAAACATACACACGTACACACACGCACGCACGCACGCACGCACGCACGCACGCACGCATACAAATTCAAAATGGATCGACGTGCGTGACTCATCCGATGGAATTTCATCCATCCGTAAAGGAAAATCGATTTCCATTTTACCTGGTCTCCCTTGTCCGCCCCTTCCGCCCCTTCCGCCCATTTTAACTTCCTCTTCTCCTGATTCTCCTTCTCACCTCGCCACTCTTCCTTGTCGTCGCACTATTCTAAAATTCGTAAATTTTCCGTTTCACTTCGGCCAACGACGAAAATTTTCGCTGCGGGCTCGCACATTCGTCGGAAAATTTCACATTTTCCCCATCCCCACCACCTTCCGCCAACACAGCCACCGACGTACGCACACACACTCGCACGCACAAACAAGGAGCAACAGCGGCAGCTGTTCAGACTTCAGCTGCTGCTGGCGCTGCTGCTGCGGCTGCTATTATACCGACTCCATAGTCTTACGGGGTATCAGCAGCCCTCTCTCGTAGCGACCGCCAACTCGTGTGACGCACCCCTTTGCCTCGCCGCACCGTTTTGGGAAATTTAGCCGACCGACGATCGTAAAACAAACAACGAATTCGAGTGCACGTCCGCCGCATTTTCAGGCCCACAGACCCGCCAATCTTCATCTGTTTAACGGGGGAGAGAGGCTGGAAAAACCGGGGAACGTGGAGACAGCTTCACGGAAGATAGATAGCAACCACTACCACTAGACCACACCACTATACGACGGTACTACATTTCAACTAACAGACAGAAAATCGATAATTTACAACAAAAGAAGAAAAAGAAAAAAGAAAGAAAAAGAAAAAGCAAAAGAAAAATAAAAAAAAGAAAGTAAAAAGGAGAAAAGAAAAAAGAAATTCTACCACGTCGTATACACAGGAGTAGGTTTCGGTAGGGTATTCAAAAAGGTCACCTTGCCAAAATTGTAGGTAAGTACCATACACCTTCTCGTAACGACATTTTAACCTTTAGGAAGTATATAAAAAAAATTTATGGTAGACTTTTTATAAGTATTGAACAGCAGAAAAAATTGAACAAATATTCCAGGCAAAAAAAAGATCCAATTGAAGGAAACCTTTTAACTGTAGGTATGCGGCGAGGAAGGGAAATAGAAGAAAAATCGGTGGCTGTTGTAAATTTATAGAAAAGTGAATTTTTTAATCGAAAAAGGGAAAAATATAATATTTACGGTGTAAATCGTAAATTTTTTATTTTTTTACTATCAAAAAGTAGAAGAAAATGGAAGCAAAATAACGTATACGGAAACTACGCTATAGAGTATGTTTCGGAAAGGGTGGAAAAATGTCAAGGGATGACAGTGTAGACGGAGCATAAAGAAATTTGACTATTTCGATACCCAAACGATGTTCCATTTCGTATAGTTGTCACTTTATGAAACTGCATATTTTGAATCTCAACTATACGCAAGTAAGTTTAGATCCTTTTAAACACATTGTAATAATTTGGAATATATTTCAGTAGACCCCTATTTCCTCTTAAAACTAAGAGAAAAAAAACTTGTTTTTTTACGATGTTTTTGTTTAAAATATGCGCTAAAAAAAGAGCGCAATAACTTATTCGCCAGTATAACATCTTTAAAAAATCCCCAGTGAAAATCATGAAAAATAACGGAAAGAAAATCGAGAAAAATTAATTTTTTCAAAAACCATTCTTTTTTTGGTTTTTATTCCTTTCGACGGTCTAGGTTTTTCGCATTCGGCGTGGTAAAATACAACAAAATTAAAATTACATTCTTCATTGGTAGACCTAAGTACGCCATGTTTCTGGAAAAACACAAAATTTATCCTACTTTTTCAACCACTATACTAGTGGTTCAAATAACTCAACGGTCTACTCCACAACGTTTTACAATTCGCTGATTATTGGTTCGTTTTTTACATTCACTCAGGCGCACATTTCTAGTCCTAATTAATTTATTCATCAAGTTATTGTAGTTATAATTATTTCATTGTCAACGCTTTTCCGAAATATGGAAACACGTTTTTTGAGGGGACAAACTCTGCAGTCCTTCAAGTGTTCAGCTGACGAGCATGGGTTTGAAAACTGTTCACTACAGTTAAGCACAGAAAGTTATCACGACAGCATTACACCCCTCACCTTTCCCACCTGACCACACAATTATCTGTCCTAAACAATCGTCAAAATTACCGATTTACGGTGCCGATCTGAATATTTCAATTTTGGGCAAAAACGCACATCGTTACTCTTTACGTGCTGTTCTTCTTGTAACATAGAAATCCCAATTTTCCTGTATTATTTACGTGTAAATATTGTTTATTTCATTTTTATTTTTCGCAGATTCGTTGACAAATTGTCTTATCTTCTTTGTACTTGTTCTTTTCAAACGTAAGTTCCACCATCGACGCCCAACGAAGTTGAACACGTTTCTACGCAGTTAAATTAATAATATTTTTCAAATTTGCCAGCGATCGGTATTCAAACGAAGAAATACGAAAAAAAAAAAGCATCTAAATTAGAGGGCAGAAGGAGTAAATGGCAAAAGGGTGTGGAAATGAGAGGAAAAAAAGAACACGAATATTTTCATATCGCCCAACGGAGGAGAGTTGAAGATACATTGACCTTGACGAGGCACAGAAGACGATGGAGCGGAGTACATTACGGGGATTAGGGGTTGGTAAACGGACGTCAAGAGGGGGTAGATGGGGGAGAGCATGCTGCAACAGGTGTAGATACTACACGCAAAACTACAAGAACAACGACGACGACAGTCACAGTGCGACGAAGAAGCGACGACGCTTGAGCAGCCGGCTGACGTTCGCTTTTTGTACAGGAAAAAAAAAACAACAACAACGACAACCGTAACTCCGTTTGGCAGGCGTTACGTATAGGCAATACGTTATACAGTCACATGTTGCGTATTGCGCACCTTTTTACTGCGAGCGCAAGGTCGCCACCATTTCGTTAAAGCCATTGACCCCTACCACGTTTTTCTGATGGTGTTTTTCTCTCTTTCTCCCTCGCTCTCGCTCCCTCTCTCATACCCACTCTCTCACACACATTTTTACTCTCGTCTCTCGTTTCCTTTTTTACGTTGTCGTCTTCATCGTCGTATCCTCTTCATCTCCTTCCCTCGCCCCTCGTTTTCACTTCTATTCCAAAATTTCGTCGCATAAAACACTTCCCAATCAATAAATCATCACACCATCGAACCCATATTATTCTTTCGTTCGAAAAACGATAATTTCTTATTATTTTTCATCACCCATTTTTCCTAACCGAGCATAACGTAATTATATTGGTTAAAAAAAAAAAAAAAAAAAAAATTTGTTTCCATGAAAGTATAAAATTTTTTTCTCATACTTTTCTAAATGTCTATTTTTTTTCAATTTATTCTCTCCTTAAAATTTTTTCTCAACTACAACATAACTTTTTGCGAACAAGTTCCGACAAAGCATCTCGTAATGACGATAGAATTTCCAACGAAAACAATAAAAAAAATCTAATAAAGTGAAGGAAAAAAATCGAGAAAAAAATGTATTCGTACGAGTCAACTTTTTCGTTTCAAATTTTTTCTCTGTTCTGCCTACCTTTTATTTTGATTTCTACAGGACTAAAGTCATCATTTGTTTTTCTAACGATTTGTTGCCATTTTTTCGAACTTTACCTCGATGTTGCTTGTTATTCCTTTTACAATTTTCTTCTCTTCTTGTGAAGGGCAACGAACCCAGTCAGTCAAAAGGTACAAGCAATGCCATACCCTTAAGTTCGACTAACAGTATTATTTTTCTCTTATTTTGGCCATTATTCGAGCAAAATTCAGCTCATATAAGCTTCAATCGTTAAAAACTAGCCAATCGGGGTTCGGTTCCACCGATGTCGGAGTCTATGTTGATTCTCCCTCTCCCCCTCCCAAAAAAAAAGTTTAGTAAGAAAAAAATTGTAAATGTCCTTCGTAGTTAACACAAACGTACGTATCGGAACTTGGACATAAATCTGCACTAATATGACTTCGAAAATTCTCGAAATCGGTCAAAACTGCTACACCTGTGATTTCATTACCTTTTTGATACATTTACACATTGAAAAAATTTCAAATTTTGAGAAGCTTCAACCTTCACCGTTACTTTCTCATGATTAAATGGAAAAATATTGAACTTACATTAGCCACTAGATATTACCTAGCATTGAAATTTCCAACATTTTCGTTGAAAAATGGAGGGTGAAAATAAAATGACCGATTCACTCACCGCACACGAGGATAATTTGTCAAATAATTGGCTAATTTGTTAACGTATCATCATCACAACTTACCTACAAAAAAACAAAAAACAAAACAATAATTTATTATTATTAGTAACTAAAAGAGAAAAGGTTTTTTATAACTTCGATTAATTTTTTTCAACATTTATCAATTAATACGTTTTGTATTCAGCTACTTTTTTCTGCCACCTTAGACCTACCTGTTTCCTTTTTCTCACTCATTTTTTATCATATTTTGAATTCCAAAAACTTTGAAAACTATTTACAAGACCAGAAAAGCGAGAGCAAAATGACAAATGATCCGAGTCACTTCTCATCAATCATCTCAGAACAGGACAAACTTGTTCTTCTGTCGTCTACATTTTATTTTTATATTATTGAACGTGATCAATCATTTTTATAAAAAATTTAAATGCAACTGGTTTTTTAAATTTTTCTTCCCAAATTTCTGTTTCTTCGACCAATAAACTCCTTATGCAGTTTGTTCTTAATAGAACACATTCTTTTTATTGCAAGAATTTGAAGTTTCACAGAAGGTAAATTGTTTTGTCTCAAAAATCACGTTTTGAATGCCAAATTACAATATATTATTCGATTTTGTGCGACGCTTCCTAAGTATATCAACATCGCTTTAAATATATTTTCTATATGTTATTTTCCTTCTTCATTTTTTAATCTCAGCCAGCGAAATAGAAGCACTGAATAAGTTGAAGCTTTGAAAACGTATAGGCTACAAATTATTGCAAAAAATATGAATTTTCGACGACGACTCTTCTCCATTGGTCCATAGTAGCGGCGAAAACTAGAATAAAACTTCCGAAGGGGTTTAAGGTAATGTCTCGTTCTTTCCAAATGAAAATAACTGGAATTTGTCTGGTATTTTTTGTCTTTCTATAACGGCATATATTTTCGACTCAACTTCAGGTAGGAGATCGATTACGGCACAAGGTTCCCTCAACGTTTAATACAATGAAACCTCTTTTAATGAACACTTCTCAATAGCGAACACCTCCCACTATTGATCAAATATGTTTGGTCTTGGCAAAAACATATCTAAAGTAAACCATTAGATACCTCCCTATAGCGGACCCTCCCTTAACGAACAACAGACAGAGTAAAATGGTCCAGTGAGCCTGATTTCATTTCTGAATAGCAGACAGGTAGGCTTATATTGGAGGATTAATTCGCGTGAAAGTACTGACTTAGTACTAAAAATTCAGTACAATACGTGAAAAAATATTATTAAATCCCGAAACCAACTTTTAATGACCAATTTTTTTTGGAAAAAGTTACTACTATACCTCCACTTGACTATTTTACCGTTTAAAAAAATTATATATGTGGCAACTACTCCGCACCACAGTACCTCATAGTATATCCATTCATAAGAGGCAACCCCATAGTCTAACTGGTATCGAGGTTGACTTTTATGAATGGATAAACATATGTGTCGACGGTTTGAATCCTCAATTTTCTGATACCTACAAATTGTGACCGTGAGTGTAATGAGAGAATTAGCTTCAGCGCCATCTCTCAGAAAACACCGACACTCTCACCTGACTGCACACCACCTCCTGCCTCTCCCTTACTGACGTATATCGGGCCAAGGGTGCTGCGACATCAGCAGTTTGTAGCCGCTGCAAACAAGGTTTGTGTGTATCCCTTCTGCACAAACTTCGTCACACCCTCTTACTTGTGCCTTCAGCACTAGTGGGAAGGTGGATGTTGCAACAATTCCACACCAAAGGTACCTCAAAATATATCCATTCGTTAGCGGCAACTCCATAAACTTGTGATATGCCAGGGGGTCATTTCAATATCCCACCCACAGTGCCAACATTATTTTTTATATAAAACCACAAACCACAGCTAAATGTTTTCAGGTATAAACTATTGCACTGGGAGGTAACTTGAAATTATCACCTCCCAGACAGCTCAGCCTACCAGGATTCATGGACTCGATGTCAACATGGAAATTGAAAAAATTATTTTTACATATATCCCTGATAAACTTGGGATAGAACCCAGGAATCGCACCACCAAATATCACCCATTGCCTTTTAAAGATTAACACATTTTTAAATTTACAACCATGAATTCAAACATAATAAAAATATACAACTAAATATGGAGAGCAAAACATGTTATTACAACTGTGAGCAAAAAGAACTGAATGAAGAATATTAAAAATTTATCTTTAATACAAAAATGAAGAATTACAAGAAGTGGGAAATGTAAAGAAATTGACATCGAACCTTATAGAATGTTTGGTGAGAGAATTTGTTATTACAATTATATCAATATGTACATATACTGTGGAGATGACAAGGGAGAAAAAATGAAAAATCTGTGAATAACGTAAGATAACCCAAATGAAGTTCCAAAGGATTCAAGATTTTACAAAGCAATCGGAGAAAGATTACCTTAGAGAGAATTCAATAGCCACGGCTATATGTAAAGAGAAAGAAAAAGAAAACGAATATAAACTGGTAAATATTAAAAAGTTTCCCAATATGAAAATTTGAGAAATAAAAAGAAAAAATATATTTTTATTTATTATTAATTGGGGTGGTAGCCATACACATCAACCTAATGGTGTAGAGGTTGATTTTTATGAATGGATAAATGTAGGTATTGGCGGTTTACATCCCCAATCTGCCGATAATATACATTTAATTTTTTAATTTTTCTATTTTTTTTAACTTTTCCTCCCAATAGCAGACAAAATGGTCGGTCCCGCTCATTTCCATTATTGGGAGGTTTCGCTGTACTTAATATCTGCAAAATTACACTATTTTAAGTTAATTTTGGTGGATTAAATTCAAATATTATCATAGGTTTTATTAATTGGGTTATTTTTGACCTTTGATAGGAATCCTTGCATGCATAGATGGGTATTCCTCAAAACTTGGCATTTGATAAGCATCATCATGCTCATGGAGTGTAATACAGGCTACTCTGTACTTATCATTCATTCATTGCTTTAGTGCTTTAGCCAGTGGTTTATGAAATCAAATGTATGTTTAAATGAAAGCACAGTGATATAATTTTACATGTGATTTATGTTCGGAGTGGAATATCTACAATTTTAACATGTTCTATAACTAATGTTTGGGGTTATAAACTCTTATCAAGTTATCAGAGTATAAATAATTTGATTTGTTAATAAGTGTTCGATTGTGTGGGGACAATACTCGTATGAGGTAATAGGGGCTCGCACCCCTCGACAACAGTCGCCGCCCAAAGGCTAGCAATAATCGTCTTTATGACGTTAAACAAATTTACACTGGTGCGTTTGTATGTTCGTACCTGTACATACGTACAGGTAAGATACATTGCACAGGCCGAGATCAATTACAAGATAATGATCTCGGTGATGTCACGGCCCAATACCAAACACGCTGCGTCGTTTTTCATTCTGATTCATTCATTCAATTTGTTTCATAATCTGTACGTACAGTTTTACTGATTACTGATCTAGTTTAATGAGTGACTGAGTGTTATGTTATCAAACTATCATTTCAGCATGCATCAACACTTCCCTCCTTTCATTATTTTCTTTTCTTTCATTCTAACGTTGATTCAAGGACATCTGATGCATCTCGGTGTAACTAAAGGAACTAATGAAGTACTTCCAAGAACTACTTCCACTCACGGAGTCGAAAGGGTGTAAGCAGATCTACGAAAAGAATTAAATTTTCCATCACTACTTCCATGTAAAAACCTTAACCTTTTTTTACGCTCGATATACAAAAATGTTGATACTGAGCGTTGACGCTCGAGTCGTGTCTGTAAACCGAATTATACATTTTAGAATTCAAGAAAATGCTGAAAAGTGGCCAGTATTACCGGCAATGATGGCGGTTTGGTGCAATATTTACATTTATTTAATACTTATATTTAATTTGTCTCAATTCTTGGCTAAAGAACGACTTGAATCGAGCGAATTCTCCAAATTTAGCTTAAAATTCTTCGACTCTATATTTTTAAAGGTACCGCTTACTCGAAATCTTGCGTACACAGCATTTTAGGGTAAAAAAAAAAAAAAAAAAACCGTTTAGATCTCCGATAACATACTTACGAAGCAAATTTTCTCGGTAAACGTCTTAATTTGGTGTATCAGATAAACTTTTCGCGTAGTAGATACATCGAATTATTTTCTGTCGAAGGCTCAAAACAAGAAGTGCCAACAGGAAATCTGGATAAATCGAAAAACCGAGAGGAAAATGTGCGCAGAAAGAAAAACTGCTGAAACCTAATTTTCGTTCCTCAAGAGATTGGCCCGATTTCCAAATATTTTTCATCGTTCGGATTGGGATTGCATTCCTGCGCAAGGTCGTTCTGCGCGCAAAAAAAGACGAGTTTCCAGCGTCGAGATTACGGCCAAATGAGACGCTCTGATTTTCTTTTCATTCAATAAATTTCGAAACCCCAAATCAGGTCACATCTACGGAGTGCATACGAACCGGTCGTATTATAAGTTAACAAATTTCCATTCGCAACTGGTTTTCGCGATAACCCTCGCCAGCGTCGTAGAATACGAACTACCACCCAGTAGCCCATTCCTACGAAATTTTCCACCACCTATTTACCTCGCCGCACACGTTTAAGAAACGTCTCGCGTTCGTACAAATTTTCGCATGCTACCCCCTCCACCCACCAACACGTTCCACAATATTCTATAAAACTGGGCAGTGCTACCGAGGGAAACGTAAATTACCACTACGTAAGTACATATTATGTATAGCAATCAGGAAAACCGGAAAATAAAGAATTATGACGACGATGAGGCGACAGTACGAGCTACTCAAGAAGTCACATATATATATATATATATATAGGTATCTGTATAGTATTCATGGAAATATCTAGTACCTCTTTCTTTCTCCTCTCTCTTCGGTGTCAAATTAAATACCAACAACACGCTTTTACTTGATTTTCGAATGTATTCGCAGTCTTTTATTTTATTTTTTTCTCATCGCCTCTAACTCTCCTTCTGCACCTCTCTCCCACAACCACGCTTGAAGCTCTATTTTTTCTCACCGCTCCTCTCTCTTTCTCATACCTCTTTTCTTTTTCTTTTTTTTTTCCGCTAAATTAACTAGTTTTTAATTATCACCAACCGCTCGCTGGCAAAAAAAAAAAAAAAAAAGTAAATTATTCACGAAGCGTTCGCATTCGTCCGCCAAGATCCCCCACCCGAGAACCATCCACGAGTAGCAACAACAAAAAAATGGACTTCGCGTCTTCCGATGGTTCCACGAATAGTTTGGGCAAGACTTCGTAAAAATCCAACCCGTCATGGTCGTTGCTAATTAAGAGAGAAAAAAATTGTCCGCAAGGCGTTATTGTGTAGAGCATCGGTAATTTATACTTGTATATTACCAACTAAAATGTAGACAATTCGCATCACATTCAGATACGACCAAGGTACAGAAAATTTATAATATTACAAATTCACAAATACAATTCCATAAGGAATGCAGGGAATAGAGCAGGAAGACCAAAAAGTAGGCCACAAATAGAGTGTCGAGCTTCTAGTCGCGTAGATGAAAGACGTAGAAAAAACTCTAGGGCAGCGTAACTTCGCTAGAAAACCAAGTTTGAAAATTTTCATCCACAATATTCAAAAAACAAACCCGAATTCCAATTATGTGACAAAATTACCAAATACTACTATCGACACTTTTCGATATCCGACAAACATTTATCGAAATTTCATTGGTAACGTTTCGGGTAAAAAAAATTATGAAAAACTGTGGATAATTTATCGATATCCTCGACAAAAATATTGATCTGTCGATCTTTTTACTACTGAAGTGTCAGCGGTTTTTCTGAAAACTACTCGAATATGTAATAGTCGTAAAATTTTCACCAAACTTATTAGTATGTGTCGAGCTCCCATATAAATTTCAGCCCTATTCTTCAAGTAGTTTTTACGTAATATTGGAAAACTGAATTATCGATGTTTCACTGACAAATTTTTTTAGTTTTTCACGTTTTTTGTAAAAACAACTGAAGCAGTAGTCATGAAATTTCCACCACACCTGCTCCTGTACGAAATCTATCTCCCACTAAAATTTCAACCCTATTCTTACAGCAGTTCTCAAAGAATCCTGGAAAAACTACTTTCCAAAAATCTTTTTTCCGAATTATCCGAGATTATTTATTTAATGACTATTGTGATATAGATACACGAGCTACTCCTTACCTACAGGGCGCAGTATGTTTGGCAACAGCGCACAGTGCGCTGGAGTCTATACTCGCGTTGAGGAGATTGCCAGACAGTTACACTACGATGAGGAGGAGTGATGATAACGTATTTTACTAATCTAATGGACGTTAAACTAAACAAGCAGATAAGACCACTATAATGACCCCCACTTCATTCAGACCTACTCCTATATGAGTACCACCTTTAATTCCAGATTGATTCCATTAACTGTTTCCTCAAAATCCTGTAAATACTACTTTTCCAGAAATTTTTCATTCTTCAGTTTTCACTGAAACTACAGAACAAATAGGCAACAAACTCTATCAGACTTGACCTATTCTTAAGACTACCTTCTGTGGAAACCTCAGACCAGTTTCTTTCATAGCTTCTTTAAAACTGTGAACAAAATTTTTCCGGAAATTTTTTTTTAAAAGCTTTCTTAGAAACTACTGAACTAATACGCATCAAACTTCTATCAAACTTGCACTTATATAAGGACAACTTTTCGCAAAAATTTCAGTCCAATCCTTTTTATCATTCCCTCAAAACCACTTTTCCAGGAATTTTCTTTTTTCCAGTTTTCTCCAAAACTACAGAATGAATAGGCACTAAACTTGTTTCAGACCTTCTCCTATATGAAAACTATCTTTATTTCTCGTAATAATTTCAGCCCTATCTATTTTTTGTTTCTTCAAAACCATGAACATAAAATTTGGGTGATACATACATAATTATTACAAGCATATATTATATAATTCTACATCCAAAAAAAATTAGGTCAAAATGGGACACTGGTAAGACCAATCGTTTTTTTTTCTTACGAAACGGATAATTCTTACATTCCCCATTCCAAACCTTTCTGTGAAGTCAATTTTTAGACCTCAGTTGTAAGCAAAATGGAAAAAAAAGTTTCAAAAATTTATTCATCCTCTACCTGCGTACTTACTCGTTTCTGCTTTTTTTTTTGTTCTTTGCTTTCACTCTTACAATTACACGCCGAACTTGTTGGCAATCGTCTGATGTATGTACGTGTTTTTCCCCCTTCGTATAAATAAAAGCCTGTTCCGTTTTAATATGCTTTACCAAAAAAAAACAACAAAAATAGGAAACAAAAAAAAATTAAGTACGAGAATAATTAATTCACTTTACAAGTACTCTTCGGCCAACTGTACGGGGAGCCTATTACATAGTATAGTAAAGAGGTGTGCTTAACACCTGTACTGTACCTCATTTTGTAGGTGTAACGTTTTAAAGATGAACCAATCCTTGCGTATATTCATTTTAGTTAGTTAAAAAACACAAGAGGAAAAGAAAAAAATTAACAACTTGTTTCCTTCTCCTTTTTTTTTTGTAATTTTTTTCAACTTTTTGTGTTTCAACTTTTTATTATATATTTTTTTTTTTCTTTAAGCCTGGAAACACTTCAACGAGTGTCCATTTTTTGGCACGCACGTACCATGTCGACGACGACGACGACGATGATAATTCGTGCACGTCGATGAACCTAAATGAAAATAAAATGGCGTCAGCGTGACAAAACGTTCATTGGCCAGTAGGTGATAATCGATTATTTACTGTAATTTGTGATACGAATACGGTTGGAAAACTATGGCGATGTATCCACTGATGCTGAATGCGAGAATAGAGCAAATCATTAGCCTATGAACGTCACGAAGAGTGTTTTATAGGCTTACGAAAAGCCAGCAGAGATAGTCTACACGTATAAGATATACAGACATCGATATAGTCTTTACACCAGACGAATTTCGAACACATTCGATAGTAGTGATGTCCCGTGTGTTTCCGGTTGCGCCTGTTTGAGAAACGAAAAGTATTCCAGAGAATAAAATATAAGGTTGCTGTCAGTTTTTTTATTTATTTATAATAAACAATCTGTCAAATTCACTCTGAAAGATACAACGTGAAAATATAGAAAAAAATAAAATTATCAAAAAATAAAATTACAAAATAAATTTTCAGTACCATAAGGATTCAAACACGGGTAGCAGGGGAGACAATCCAGGTCCTTAGCAAGGAGCCACAAAGGAGCTAGAAAAATTGGTGATTTAAACATAACTACATACAACACCACCCTAAAAGCACCTATTATAAGACTTGATGATGCAAATAACAATATCCTGTTTGACTGAACATAGACGATATTCCAGAAATTTTTGTCAGTTTTGCAAACTGCGTAAAAATCTAGACCAACTACGCAAAATCAAGATCAAGACCAAAATAAAGACTTGACTATGCAAGTTAAAGACCAAACATAAATGTAATAAAAAAAATTAACAGCCCTTGTCATAACCTAGTAGTGCTTCCATCATAACTCTGTACTATAAGAGAAAATAAATGAAATATTTCTGTGGCTTGTTTGGTGTAGGTAGATGCTACCTACATGGGGTTCATGGAACCTAAGAGGGAGACAGTGGTTCACATGCGGGGCGACCGAATTATTTCTCGGTACTGGTAGCCAGCCGGTTTAAGTGCCTAACCGTACACAAAGCGTACTTCTTAACTGGGGCAATCGTTCAAAGGCGATGCGGTACCTTATACGGACTGCAGCACGTATACTGTCAGTGAGTATGTAAGTATTACATACTCACTTGCCTCAGTTTACCGCTTCACGGTAAACACAGAAACGCATCGTCTTTATGAGTGCATACAGACGATGTAATTTGTTTTACATGCAATGCACAATTAGTATGGGTCACGGACTTTGGTCTGCGACCCGTCTGTCGACACAGGGCCAAGCCCTGAGGGAGGCAAAGAGGGAAACGTCCCCACAGTCACTCCCCCCTAGTATTTTCGTATGAAAAGACTAAGTCCAGTCATACCCTAAAAGTTAGGGGGACTTTGGACTGAAGATTGTCCGGTGGAATTACGTTCTCTGTAAGACCTAGCTCCTCCAAAGAGGATGTCGCAGAGGGCCTGGCCTAAGGCATGGCCAGTAAAAGTCCCCGTATTGTAATTGAGGATCCTCCGCTGGTTATAGTTAGCAAGAGATCGTGCTCCTCTCTTTTTATTTTTGTGCAGGATCGCCTGAGTGGAATTTCTGGAATTCATATTTGGTATAGAATTCCGTTGTTGGACGAAAGGCTGGAGTTGGGTTTCCGGTCTATGGACTGTGATTTTGGAGCGAGAAGGCTGAATGAACCTAGATGGGTCTACGTCCATGGGGGTGATCATGGATCGTGAAGCATCCGAGGTCTCGCCGATAGGAAGGTGGCGAGGAAGAGGTTGGGTCACTATAATTTTTCTCAGCCTTAGATAGTTTCCTCAAGAAAAATGTTAAGGATTGGTTATGATCATTATCAATTTGGTACAATGTTGCACCAATTGCAAAGTCTGACGCGTCTGTTGCTATGCATAATGGCAGACTGTCATCTGGGTGAGCTAATAATGTCGCGTTAGCCAGCATATTTTTGACATTGTCAAATGCTAAATTGCCCTCATCTGTCCATATGACAGGAGTTTTGTAATGTTTTTTATTTGTTTTAATCAAATCGAATAATTTGCCTTGTTCGGCCGCTGCGTTTTTTATGCAACGTCGATAGAATTTTGTCATCCCTAAAAATTGTCTTAATTCAGCGACTGTTTTTGGTTTAGGGAAGTTTATTATTGGCTCAACCCAGACTTTTTGAGGGGCAATTCCAGCAGAAGTAATGTTGTACCCGAGAAAATCAATATTTGGTTTTGCATATTCGCATTTACCGGGATTGATAGTTAAACCGGCAGCATGAGACGCTGTAATACGGTTCTCACTTTCTTCTTGTGTACTTCAATGCCTCCACTGGAGCATATGCAAATATCATCTATGTATGAATAGGCATATGGTAATACACCATTTATAAATCGCTGGAATGTCTGTGCAGAATTTCTTAATCCAAATGGCATTTGAAGATATTCGAAGAGGCCGACTGGAGTTATTAGTGCCGTTTTCTCAATATGGTTTTTAGCCATAGGTATCTGGTGGAATGCCCAATTAATATCAATTTTGGTAAATAGATCTTTTTCTTTCATGTTTATATTAAAATCCATGATATTAGGAACTGGATATCTATCTGGTTTTGTTTGAGCATTTAGGCGTCTGTAGTCACCTACTACTCGCCATTTTCCACTTGGCTTAGGGATGATATGAATGGGTGAGCTCCATGAGCTATTTGAGGGTCTACAAACTCCTTCTTTTACCATTCTATCGAATGCATCCTTAGCCACTTTTAATTTATCTGGAGCTAAGCGTCTTGCTTTTGCTACACAGAGTTGTCCTACAGTTTCTATTATATGAACTGTGTCATGTTTATATGTAGGGTTTGGATTCAAAGTTGGTTCGGTGATACCAGGAAAATCTGTCAATATATTGACAAATTTATCATTTGATTGCGTGCACGCATTAATTATATTAATTATTTGATAATTTTTAGTTTTTCCTTTTATATGTTCACTGGTTGTGGAATCTATTAATTGTTTATTTTTAAGATCAATTAATAGTCCATAATGGGCTAAGAAATCTGCTCCTAATATAGGGTATTTGACATCAGCTATGGTGAAAGTCCATTTCATTGGTTTGTTAAAACCTATATTTACTTTGCATTTTTAATTCCATATACAGAGAAACTATGGTTATCTACTGCATTTAGTTGGGATTTTGGAGTATTATTCTTATGCTTGATTTTGGCTGGCAGTAAGCTTATATCTGCGCCTGAGTCAGCAAGAAATTCTCTCCTTTTTGACCTGTCCTGTATGAACAGGCGGCAAGAGTAGTTATCTGAGTGGTTGGTTGCCGCTGATACAACCCCTCTCTCTAGTTTAACTTATTAGGAGATTTTTGATTGTCTTAACCTTATCCAATTCCGAGAGCAATTCCTTTTTCTTTTGCTCATCTTTGATCATCCTTTCGGCGTAGAATCGGCAGGTGATTTTACAGGTCCTGGCGTTTTCTCCCCATTTATTATGGTGGAAGCAATAGTCTTCACGCCAATTCGGATTTTTGTATTTGGGTCTAGATTTAGACCTTGGTGGTGTTCTGCCAGGGCTGTTTTTTTTGCTATTATTTCTGCAGTCACGAGATCTAATTTTGGTTCTTAGAACAGCTGTTGCGATTTCCATTGCTGCTGTTGGTATTTTTATGTTCCATTTTCAAAGCAGCAATTTTGGCTCTAAGTTCCACTATTTCGGATTTTTCTGCTGAGATGGCACTGATTGCAGTTTTACCTGTGTATTCCAGTGCCTGTTCAGCAGCTTTGGCCAAATTTATTAATGCCTCATCACTGGTAGCATTTATAAGGTTTAGAGCTCCAAGTGATTGCACAACTGATGTAGGTAGTTGTTGGCAAAATCGGTCAGCTATTACCAAGGGTGATACATGGTTATCCCCTTTTTTCATTAGTTTAGCCACAAATACTGTAGGCTTGTCATCTCCAATGGACATGCCTCTCATCAGTTCTCAAATTTCCACTCGAGCAGTTATGCCAAATGCAGTTCTTATTTTGTTTTGGAACCAACTGAATGAATCTTCTGCTTTGTCAGGACATTCTATGATGTCAAGACAAGCTTGTATGATTTGTGCAGGCATGTTTCCACACAATTGCCTATATCTGTGCTCTCGAGGAAACTCCTCGAGTCAGAAACAGCCGGTCAGTTGAATGAACCAAGTTTCTACATCCTTTGGGAGAAACTCTGGTAGTTGGATCCATTTTTTGAATGAGTTTTTGGCATTTTCTGCGACCTTCTTTTTGTCGTACTCCGATATTGCCTTGGCTACGATCTCCTTCATATATTGATCGAACAGCTCTTTTTCTATCTGAGCCTGTTTCTCAGCCAGTAACCTACGTTCTTTTTCCTCTGGATTTTTGTTTGAAGTTCCAGACATTTTAGTTTCGTCGTTTTTCAGCATTATTTTCCATATTATTTTTCCGTTTCTTAATTTTTGGGAATTCAGCTTAACCGAATTTGAAGCAGAAATTATTGTAGGACTATTTCCTATCTAGCAGATTTTCAATATATGCGTGTTCTACCGAGATTTCGTTGACCTGTCTGGTTATGGGCAACGTTTATTTGATACAGGGGGTAAATTTCCCACTCGCTGTCAAGACTAATAGTCACCTAAGTCACATCAGCTATTTCTAGCCAATGAAAAAGTCGCATCCAAGCCGCACTTATCAGCAGAGCTATTTCTCGCTTGTCGAGCGTTTTCACGCCTGAACCACTGTAGCAACATCAAGGTAACCACTGTGGCATGTTTGGTGTAGGTAGTTGCTACCTACACGGGGTTCATGGAACCTAAGAGGGAGACATTGGTTCACATGCGGGGCAACCAAATTATTTCTCGGTACTGGTAGCCAGCTGGTTCAAGTGCCTAACCGTACACAAAGCGTACTTCCTAACTAGGGCAATTGTCCAAAGGCGATGCGGTACCTTATATGGACCGCAGCACGTATACTGTCAGTAAGTATGTAAGTATTACATACTCACTTGCCTCAGTTTACCGCCTCACGGTAAACACAGAAACGCATCGTCTGTATGAGTGCATACAGACGATGTAATTTGTTTTACGTGCAATGCACAATTAGTATGGGTTGCGGACTTTGGTCTGCGACCCGTCTGTCGACGCAGGGCCAAGCCCTGAGGGAGGCAATGAGGGAAACGTACCCACAATTTCTGTATCACAATAATTTCTAAAAGCGTTACAAAATGCATGACCAACACAACTCAGCCCCTTACCCACCCCTGGCAGATCAACGAAATACCTCGTAACAAAAAACCAAGAATGAGAGCAATTAATTCACCATTAAAGTTATCTTTGGCCAGCATATGAAAAGTTTATTTCTACATCCAAAATTATGACATCATAAGCCCCCCAGTTGCCCCTAAGAGAATACCCTTCACCATCCATTTTAACATACCTATCCATATCAGTATGTAATAAATCTATTTTATTTATTCATCCATTTATTTGGTGATAAATAAATAAATAAATAAATAAATAGTCAACGTTGCATATTTTGTGACACTTTTTGGGATAATTTTATAAAATTTTTCCTCTTAACTTAAGTTGACATTTGCTAACAATACAAAATGAAGTAAAAGTACTGTTTAAATAATACAGTGGAAACTACTTACTGGGAACAATGAATTATGGGGACTACCTCTTATTTAGGACAAATCAGTGAAATTCCAAAACAAACATATTAAAACTGAAGAAAATCAAACCGCTTATTAGAAACTGTGTATCTTGAAAGACAAAACAGTCGATAAATATGGACAAATTCCTGTTGAACTTTCTAATTTATGAGACAACTAGAGAGTACCAAATGCTGCTATGCAGCAATAATTCACACAGGTCTATATAAATCTGTCAGAATTATCAATTAACCAGGTGCATTAATATGATATTATACGCAGAAAAAAAAAAGGATTTTAAGCTAGACCCGAATACATGCACAGCCAAATATATCTGTGAAAATAGTCTTGAGATAGTGTTATAGAGGTGGCTTTTATTCATAATATCAGTGAGTACTCAATGCTGCAAAGAAGCAATAATTCACAGAACTGTATTTAAAAATTTGATATTTATTTTAAGAGGACATAAGTAGTAAGCATAAGTTGAATTCAGTTACTATCAAAATTGTGGAATACCTAATATTGTGGAAGATATTTCAACAACAGAAGATTTTTTACAGTTATTGCATATTCACCACATATCATACACAAGGTATGAGAGAGCCAAGACCTCAGAAAACACTACCAATTTTGTAGCAAATTTCACGGGCTTGTATACTGGCTCCTTACATGCACACAAAGACACATACAGAAAGAATACATACATGTGTGTGTGTGTGTGTGTGTGTGTGTGTGTGTGTGATGACTAATTGTGACATATTTTATCGTTGCTATGACAATGGGTAAAATACAGTACCTACACTAATCACCTGGATTGTGACATCATCTGAGATATGAACTATCGATTCGTCATGGTCCGAATGTTGCACTGTAATTGCATAGGTTTGCAAGTAAGTACAAGCTAACATACAATAAGTTTAACATGCAGTGAACAAAATTAGTCATCTTGCGGTGATGACTGTTGTCGAGAAGATGAGCCTTTAACCTCTTACAAGTAATCTAATCCCACAAAAAGTAAAAATCTTGTTACTAAGACCAATATCAAAGCTATGAATATTTAAGACTGAAAATATAACGGTATATTTTAATGCAACACTAACTCCAAAACTGAGGCTGCAATACCAAGATTAAGGGCAACTAATTGATGTGAAACAAAAACCAAGACTACCATAGTCTTGGTCTTGATTTTTTGTTTTGCTCATTACCGTTCTCAGCGCCCATAAAACCAATAAATACACAATCCAAATTTATTCTCGCAGACAATTTAGCTTGATATTGTACCTCGTTTTTCTTCCCTCTTTTCATCCACAAGTGGAATATTCTTAAGCATCCTTGTCAAATTTCCACAAAAGGTGAAAAAAAAGTATGCACACAAATAATAATGCGAAAAGTGACTTTAATGAAAAAATAATGAGGAATACTATAACATTAAAATGTCAAGAAATGATGAGGCACCAATAGACGCACTTAATTCGAGTACATTTGACATTGAATTTGGAAAATTTACAAGGCAACTTGTTGTCAAAGAGTAAACGTGGTATAAAAATAAAATTAGACCGTAAAAAATGTAAAGGGTGAAATATGAAAAAGGCACTTAAAATAACAGTATAAAAAGAGAAAAGTTCAAAAAACCAAAGAAAAATTTATCATGAAAGAAATTCAACCATGAAGAAAAATGAAAAATTGATGGTTGGTTATTTCGAAACGTTGACAAAAGAACGACGGAGTCGAAAAACAAAAAATTACGAATTTCATAACTTCCTTTCTACGTTGCATCAAAAAGAATCCAAAAGAAAAATACTGCATCACTGAGACGAAAGACTTCTAACTTTTTTTAAATTTGATTCGAAGTTTCTTCTTCTCTTAACATAGAGGCAGTAAAGCGCACGCTTATTATGTATATTATTTAACGAACAGAAAAAAAAAAACATCGAATAACATAATTTCACACACGCGATGAATAGAGGCTGAAATTTATTTCATCATGTCTTGTCGGCCTTTTATGGCATCAAATACGTTGAAAAAATAAAACAAATAATTAAAGGAAACAAAAAGACTTATGACAAAGTCAAAAAATAATTGATTTCTGAATTTTTTTCATCACAATTAATTAAATATGATTGCGAATTGGAAAACAAATGAAAAAAAAAAGCTCTCGTGCAGCATCACTTCACTAAAATACTCAGTTTGCACACCTCTTTTACATCTCATTTTACCGTCATTAATTTTAAATCAGAGCTCTTCAAGCAACACCGGCAACTTTCTTTTCTCCAACAATAAATGGTAAAAAAAAAAACTTGAAGAGAGACTTTGAATAGAACCATTTGCACTGAATACCGCCTTAAATACAAAATTCATACCCAATTCAGAGCAGAAAAGATGCTCCTAACTCCTTGCGCCGTAAATATGAAACAGATACTTCACGCCACACAGACAACTTGCTTTTCTCCAGCAATATTTTTGTTTTAAATTTTCTCGGTGATTAATTAATCTATCATGCTTTCTACTGTAAAATGATTATCTCTCCTAAAAATTTTAGTCACATCTCTCTCGTAGTTTTCTTAGAGTCATAGAAAAAAATTTTCCAGTAATTAACTGTTTTACAATTTTCTTGGAAAATACCCACGAAACGAATGGGCGCTTAATTTATGTCAAATCAGTGACTAAATAAAGTAGGTTTAATTTTGATGGAAATTTTAACTCTATCCCTTTCGTAGTTCTCTTAAAACCGTGAACCACATATTTTCTCCAGCTTTTTTTTTTACAGTTTTTTCTGATACGACAGAACGAATAGGCACGAAACTTCTATCAGACGAAAATTTCGTAGTTTCCTCAAAATCCTGTAAAGGAATTTGTTATTTTCCAGTTGTTTTAGGAACTACTGAACCAATAGTTACAAAAACTCCCAGCAGTGGAATTTTGTTTTTTTGTTACAAGGAGGTCGGATTTTAAATGTGAGAACTGAATTTCAGCTCTATCCCTATCATAGTTTTCTCCAAACAGTGAACCGAAAATTTAGAGAATACATAGTACATATTACATAAAAACAAAGTAAGATCAAAATGAGAGAATGGTGTCAATAGCCTCGTTTTCTTTTGTTATGAAACGGAAAATTTTCACTATCCCCACCACCAATCTTTTTACGAAGTCAATTTTAATAGATCGTTTGCGGGCAAACTGGATAGTAAAGATTTATACGAAGAAATCGAATATTATTAAATGTTTTAGGGGTAACTAGATAACTAAATAAGTTTCATAAAGTTGTTTAAAAATTCATTTTTTTAACGATACTCAAAATAAATTTTTTCAAAACTTCTGCGACCGTATTAAAATTTTCTTAATTTTGTAGTTTGTATTGAAATCTAAACCTTAATAATTGTTTTCATCTTTTTTGGGTGAAAAATAAGGATGGCTGCGATGCATATTGTCATTCAGTTTCCAATATAATAATCATATAGCCCTACAATCGAAACTGTGCGTCTATTCATGAAATTTCATCTCAAACCAATCATAAACTAAAACGGAAACAATGTACAAATTCGAAAAATGAACTTTTCAGAAAATCCAAAATT